>JASANB010001942.1:0-253502 GCA_030248155.1 Sabatieria punctata
TACTGGAGCCACTACTAGTACTTGTATTTTTTGGTCGGGGGGAGGGGTCCCTTAACCTGTCTCGGGGGGGGGGGGGTTGGCCTTTCCAGCAGGGGGGTAACCCCCCAAACCCCCCTAGTACATGTATGACGGAAACCGACTAGGCCGGGGGGCCTCTCTCACACCAGGGGCGGACCTAGCGGACGTTGGTAGCCGACATCACTATGACGTCAACGCGTCAGGGACTTTCTTAGTATCTGGCGTCCAACAGCATGGCTAGAGTGGCTGGCAGTGATAGAAGGGAAACGTCCGAGATGACGAATCACGGGGGTAGCGGAATGGACCTCGAGTCTGATCGCAGGCCGTAAGGCCCCCCGCACATCGGATCGGATGGTGGATGGATGGATTGTCGTAAGCCCTGCGTTAGGCCACACTGCGGGCCCATCACGCACACCCACATCATCCTGCCCTTGCTTCACTATGAACGCACGACGTCGCGCACAGTGGCTGTGCGGCCTAAACCAAGGCACCATATGGTACCCCTACGTTCGCGGACTGTGACGGTACCAACCAATGGTAACCCTACCTTGGCATTGGTACCTGTGATGGTGCTGCTCCGTTCAGATTACGCACCATATATGGTAGTGATACAGTGGTGCCTCGTTAATATGGCCCTTGTTAATATGGTTCCCTCGATTATATGACCAGCTAGCTGGTGTACCTATTCTTTCGCCTACAATGGAAAACATAGTGATTTGTGATCTGTTAATATGGCTATTTCGATAATATGGCCATTTGGGCCTTGTCCCGATGTGGCCATATTGACGAGGCACCACTGTACCATGGTACCAACACCCATGGCCATGGGTCCCTACCATGGGTTACTATATATGGTATCACCATACATGGGCCGGAAAAATGGGTTCGGGTAGTCAAAATCTGGAAATTTGGGGGTGGGCCTGCCGGTTTGGGGGTGGTCGCGACGATTTTGGTGGGTGGGGTCAGGAACAAAAGTCGGCTTCAGGTGGGTGGGTGGGGTCGTTTGGGGGGTCGAGCGCAAGCCACAGTCCCCGAACATAGGGGTACCATATACGGCGTTAAGTGCCAGACTGATATATGGCGCCGAATGGTACCGGTAACTAGGCTATTGGCACCATTTATGGTACCTCAAAGTTTGGGCACAGTGGTGGTAGCGTACACATTCGGAAGTACTGTTTAAGAAGTTATAGTACTCCTACCTTGGCACTGGTATGTGTGCGGTACCGTAATGGCACCGCACCCTTCCGATTTCGTACCATATATGTATGGCATCGGCCAAAAGTGTTCTCTCAGCTCAAAACGTCACTCACCTTACAAGCGAACATTAGTTGCCGATGTTCTTTGGCCATGTGACACTGGTAAAGCAGGAGAGTTGAAAATGTTCGCGCGCACAACGAACAACCGTAGTTGTCAGTCACCTTTAAATGCGTTTCCGCCACATGGGCAGTGTTGAGCGATTTTTGTAAACTGTCAGATAAACGAACGCCGGAGAAAAGCAACTTTTTCGGCGCGCACAGATGGCACTCCAATTCGACGCTCATACTATGATATAAAGAAATATTACAGTCAGGCACTTAACGCCGTTTATGGTACCGACACCATAAGGTGCAGGTACCATATATGGTACCGGTACCTAGGGTATGGGTACCAAATGGTACCACCACAGTCGCCGAACGTGGGGGTGCCATATGGTACCACTACTATACGTACCGGCACCTTATATGGTGTCCGTACCATAAACGGCGTTAAGTGCCTGACTGTATTAGCGTATGACAGGAGAACTTAGTACTTAGTTAAGGAGGAGGTAATAAACAAAAGCAAGCATGGTTATAAACCAGTTGGCAAAGCAAACAGAAATCAGTGATTAGGTAAGTTTTATCTTAGCTTCTTTTATACGTTAATCACAATATTGGAAGAATAAAAATCATAGACTCTCTTCTTTTCCTTCTGGCACATTTCAACCGAACTACGGCGATAACCCAGGAAAGCACCTACAAATTGGCACACAAACCTACTATTAATTAGGGTCGAATATGGGCTAGCATTTCAGCTGAGAGCAGACAGAGAGAAAAGCGGGGCTAAGGACGCCGCTACCGTCAGGAATTATTAAAAAACCTTGATTTTAGTAGCATTGGGCTTTTCTGGCTGTATAATAAAGTAGAGTGTTGGCCATAAAAAAGACCGTTTGATGGAGTCTGAAGAAGGGGAGGACACTTTAGCTACCTGTTTAAGCAGAAAAGAAAAGAAAAGAAAAGTGAACCTCTGAAATTTGTGTCTGAACTCCATATCCCCGCCGGCATATTGCATGTGTATGCGTGCGTGTTGTCTGCGCCCACTAGCAGTCTGCAGTTCTCCCTTGAACACATTGGTGCCAGCTACGTGGGAACAAATCTGGCAGTAAACGATGCTATTAGCAGAGGGAACCACCTCCTCTGACAACTCCATATCGCTCGGGCCCTAGAATACTTATATATAGCACTAAATAATTTCTACATGCAACGGGGAGTCCTACTGTTGGTAGGTGAGGTGGCACCTAGACTGGGACTCGAAAGTCATTGACTTGAAATTGAAGCACTTGGACTTTGACTGAACTTGGTTAGTGGGTGGGCTTAGAATTCAGTCCAAACAATCTGACTTGATTTTCAAGTCGAAATTCGTACGTCTGAGATTGCAAAACATCGCAAAAATTTGCTCAAAAAATTACTTGTCAGAAAATCGTCTCGGGGTGGAGTGTCCCATCCGGGGGGGGGTCTGGCCAAGTTGGGTGGGGTAGACGCCCCTGTTACATCATGGGCACCATATGTGGTGCCTCTAGCCTAGGTGCCGGTATCATAATGGTGTCGGTACCATAAACGGCGTTAAGTGCCTGACTGTCGGAACTGTCAGTGTTTCCTGTCCTGCTTAGTTAAGTTTACTCCGGAGCATGGGTTACCATTATTTGGCACCCAGAACAAAATATCAATGGTGCTGTAAGAAACCAAAGCACTAACAGACCTGAACCGAAGAGATGCTACTGACCGGTGAAGAAGAGTTAGAAGGCGTCTGATCTGCGCGCACTTTCAGTTTGTGAAGCATTTGCTCAGCACGCCACTTTTTCTGCTGTGAACACAGCTGGTTCGACCTGACCATCACTTCCGACAGCTTCTCTAGATAGCTGTTGGGATTGTGAGATAACTAAAAGATTAATTATCTTTACTCCAATTGGAGACAGATTTAATCTAATCATCTGACCTCCGCTCTGAGGAGACCACAGAGCCCGTCAAAAAGCAGATTATTTTGCTGTACCATACCCACAGTTGTTAGGGTCAAGAATTTAAAAAAGAAACTATTTTTTTAAAAAAAAGCTTTTTTGAAGGCTCAAAAATTTTTTTTTTGAAAAATCAATATGCAAATTAGGCAAAAAGTGGAAAACAAGTACATACATGCAATTTTTTGTAAATTCTTTGGAAGCAGCCAACATTTTATCAAATTACCCGTTCCCGTTTGTCCCAGCACAGTCGTGGTTGCTATTAACATGGGAGATTACTAATTTATCAAAATAAAGGCTATTTTGAGATGTTTTAACAGATTTGGATTAGGTGTCGCTGGGGTTCAACTTCAAATCTTAAGACTAACTTCTCAAAAAAAGTTCCGCTCAGTAGAACGGCACTCCGGAGAGGCCAGAAAGAGAAAAAGGTAAGCTACCATTTGGTACTGCTGACTAGGCTCCGACCGGTCGGGGTGGTCGTCGACAAAGTGGGCGGCGAAGAAGGCATAGGCAGTGAAGGTCTTGAGACAGAGACTGCATCGGAAGGGAGTGTACTGGCTGAGATGGAAGAGTCGAACGTGATGACGCTGCACTTCCAGGCCGAACTTGCTGGAGTCTAGGAGGTGCTCTAGTGGCTGGCACAGGTGACACACCACCGTTTCCTCTTCTCTCCCTCTTCTTTCTTCTGCTGTCCTCTGTGTCTGCTGGTTGTTGGATAGTTCCGCCTCCATTATTCACTCTTCCTTTGCTTCTACCTTTTATACTGCCACCACCACTGCTAAACAAGCCTACAATGAATAGATCAAAACAAACAGAAGAGAACAAAAAAGAAAGCATCAGCGGAAAAACAGAAAGAGAATAAATAAATAATCTTCGATTCGACAGAGACACCTGTTTCCGGTTGCGAATTTTGGTAGAATATACGTTAGATAAAAAAATGTCCCATCGCTTTTTCGGCCTTCACTCAAACGTTCCGTTCTCAGTCACTTCTTTACCGATTTGGCTCACATTTTCAGCAAAAATTAACAACATGGTTGGCTAAATATTCTGCAAGTTTGGTATCAAAATTCCGACTCATACTGGTTTTATGACCCAAAAACTAGGAATGAGGGTGGTCCACGCAAATTTATTTTTTTTCGGTAACACAAGGAGTACAGGCCTGAAACTTGCAGAAATGATTGATGTTGCCATTGGGCATAACATACTAAGCGGGCAGCCCTGTAGCTCAAAGGGCACTAAAATTGGGTAAATTAACACTAAAGTACGTTTCAAAATACCGTGCACTCTGTGTTTTTTGCGAATAACTCCTTATGGAAGCGTCGGAGCGCGTTTTGCCTCATAACCAAAGTTGTAGAGGGGCCCGAGCTCTGTACTATCGTGTAACCTAATCTGCGCAGCGTTCCCTTGTAACGCTAATTTGCGCAAGGAAAAAAAATCGGCTTTTTGTGTAGTTGGGCTGAATGCGATTTTTTTAGTGAATCAGAATCTAGAGACCATGGGGATTTCAAAAATGTATTCATATTGATTCTAGGTCAAACGGTTCCAGAGATATACACCGTCAAAGTTGACCGAAAATGCCAAAAATGGCCGTTTTTGGCGATTTTCAGATTTCTGGGGGGGGATTGAAATAACTCGGGACCAACTCAACCGATTTGGCTGAAATTCACATATATGGTGTAAAATTTAGTTTTACATCGATTGAGACACATAAGAACCCTGAAAAGTTGACCCTGATACCGTAATCCCGGTTTTTCCAAGATTAGGTCATTTGATTTTTCTCTGGTTGTATGTAGTAGTTTAAGCCCTCGACTGTGGTTAAAAATGTACTTTAAAGTGTTTTGAGTCGATCTCAGGCCTTTCTGAAGCCATTCGGGTACTGTAGTATGTGGTCCTGGCACGAAAATAACTTTTTGTCAATTTACATTGTTCCTGCGGCAAAGAAATGACCTATAGAGTAGGCACTAAGGGTTTTCATGGTCAGGGAATCCATTGCTGACATAACTATAATCACTGGAATACTGTATTTTGAGGTCCCAACACGAAAATTGTTATTTTGCGTTTATGCATGCCTAGTGCAAGGAAATGCTCTATAGAGTAGGCAATAAAGGTTTTCAGGGGTGGGGAATCTATTTCTGACATAACCATCATCGCTGGGTTACTGTATTTTGAGGTCCCGACGAGAAAATTCTTATTTTTTGCTATTTGGGTGTTCGTGTTGCAGGTGAAAGCTGGATAAAGTAGGTAATCAAACTTATGAGTCTGTATATTCGTTCCAGGACCACAATATACAGTAATCCAGTAACATACGCTATGCCCTGAATGAATTCGTTGATGCTGAAAACCCTTAGTGCTTGTCAAGTCATCGTTTCCTTGCAACAGAAACACCCAAATAGCAAAAAATAACAATTTTCTCGTCGGGACCTCAAAATACAGTAACCCAGCGATGATGGTTATGTCAGAAATAGATTCCCCACCCCTGAAAACCTTTATTGCCTACTCTATAGAGCATTTCCTTGCACTAGGCATGCATAAACGCAAAATAACAATTTTCGTGTTGGGACCTCAAAATACAGTATTCCAGTGATTATAGTTATGTCAGCAATGGATTCCCTGACCATGAAAACCCTTAGTGCCTACTCTATAGGTCATTTCTTTGCCGCAGGAACAATGTAAATTGACAAAAAGTTATTTTCGTGCCAGGACCACATACTACAGTACCCGAATGGCTTCAGAAAGGCCTGAGATCGACTCAAAACACTTTAAAGTACATTTTTAACCACAGTCGAGGGCTTAAACTACTACATACAACCAGAGAAAAATCAAATGACCTAATCTTGGAAAAACCGGGATTACGGTATCAGGGTCAACTTTTCAGGGTTCTTATGTGTCTCAATCGATGTAAAACTAAATTTTACACCATATATGTGAATTTCAGCCAAATCGGTTGAGTTGGTCCCGAGTTATTTCAATCCCCCCCCCCAGAAATCTGAAAATCGCCAAAAACGGCCATTTTTGGCATTTTCGGTCAACTTTGACGGTGTATATCTCTGGAACCGTTTGACCTAGAATCAATATGAATACATTTTTGAAATCCCCATGGTCTCTAGATTCTGATTCACTAAAAAAATCGCATTCAGCCCAACTACACAAAAAGCCGATTTTTTTTCCTTGCGCAAATTAGCGTTACAAGGGAACGCTGCGCAGATTAGGTTACACGATAGTACAGAGCTCGGGCCCCTCTACAACTTTGGTTATGAGGCAAAACGCGCTCCGACGCTTCCATAAGGAGTTATTCGCAAAAAACACAGAGTGCACGGTATTTTGAAACGTACTTTAGAATCAAAGCACTGAATCTGTTGTTAATCAACACAGATTGTAGCAGGAAGTTCGACAAATAAATGAACCTATTTAAACTCTGTTCCACACCATAGAAACCATATTTGTTGGGTTTTTTTAAATTTAAAATCTTTGGATTTGTGGTTTTGTGGGGGTTATGTGAAAAATTTTATTTTTTTGTATTTTTGTATTTTTTTTTTGTTGGGGCGCGGGGGGAAGGGGGTGGGCGTTTGTATTATATTCCAAATAAAAAACAATATTTTTTGGGGGTGTGTGTTTGGTCCTTGTGTAATACGAAAAACCTACATTTATGGTGGGGGGGGGAAGAAAATGGAAGTATGTAGGGAACATATGAAATAGTTAATTTTTGCTGAAAATTGAAGCCAAATCGGTAAAGAAGTCACTGAGAACGAAACGAACGAACGAACTTTTATCGCCCAACACAAAATAAAAGTAAGAGTTAGCAAATGACATAAAACGCGGTTACAGTGTAAAACGACAGCATATGGAGGCGAAAGGCCAGTGGACAGCCACAAGGGCTTTACAACGCCTTAAACAGACATTAGTAAAACGTTAGAAATTACACAAAGTTTAGGTATTGGTCAAAGTTCAGTTTTCTTAGTTCTCGAGCAAAAGAAGCACGGTTTTGTGCTATGGAAACTGTGAATGCTGTGAAACGTTTGAGTGAAGGCCGAAAAAGCGATGGGACATTTTTTTATCTATACTGTATATTATTCGATTGTATTCACCAAAACAAACGGGTGAGTGAAGTGATAGTGATCTTGGTGTCTGCTAGCTGTGATGTGATTCAGTGATTGATAACCTTTCTGTGCTACTTGATTGTAAGGTTCTGTTTTGGGTAGGGTGTGTATCAGGGCTGTTGGGTCGGTTTTTTTCCTCGGTTTTTTTCGTTTTTTTCCGGAAAAAAACCGGTTTTTTTCCTAGGGGCTCGGAAAAAAACTAAAATGCGGAAAAAAACTCAAGTAAGTTTTTAAAGGAAATAGGCACAATAACTGGTTAAATTCGCTTCCAATGCTTTGAATTTACGTTAATAGAAGCCTTACAAGCATTTCCATGGCATAACTTAGCTGTTTTTCGCAAAAAATATTGGTACCATTTTCAGGCAACTTTTATTATTGTATTTTTGGTGTTCTAAAATCAAATTACTACTCTAAAACATGAAATTAGTGCATTTTGTAATAAGACTCACGCTATTTCGTTGAATTCTGCAATAAAAAGCGATTGTTAAAAATTTTTTTCTGTCATCTCGGAAAATAACTTTTGGAAAAAAACCGGAAAAAAACAGGAAAAAAACCGGAAAAAAACCGGCTTGAGTTTTTTTCCGGAAAACAAACAGCCCTGGTGTGTATAGTCGGACAAACGGCCTTGCCCGCCCATAATATTCAGATAAAACTTCATCATCATCATATCAACTTGAAGCTGAAAAATTTTGGCTCAACAAACAGTCAGGGAAATAACAGTTTAACATATTGGTTCATCAAGTCAAACCTACTATACATCTGCCAAATGCCTGTGGTGCCGGCACCATATGGGACAACCATATGTTGTCACAACTTCTAGTAAAACATTTATTTTTTACATTTCAGATTAGGTTTAGGCTTAATTAGCTTAGGAAGAGATGTCCAACAACCACAATCACAAAATGCCACTGTTTATATAATTTATCTTCATCGGAACAGTTGTGCGTAGGGATACAAATGGTATAAAAAATACCAAACACCAAATAGCAGATGGTATTTTCTATACCAAATAATACCAAATAATTCCAAATAGTTGCTAAACAGGTCGCTAGCTGTTTGGAATGAGCGCAAAGTCATACTTTTTGTTTTCTCAGCAAAAATAGGGAACAAGTTTTGCCTCAGTGGAAGAGTTTTTGTTGCATCTAAAAGAAATCTAGTCATGCCGAGAAGGAAAACGAGCAGAATTTGGTGGTTTTTCACTGACTCGGGAAATGGGCAAACAGCACGTTGTGACGTTTGCGGTCTAGGCTCGGTCTCGATAAAGGGGCCGTCCATAAACGACGTCGTTCCAAAATCCCGATTTTTCGGAGCCCCCTTCCCCCAAAATCGCCTTGCGTCGTTTCATGGGGGCCCACTCCCATTTTTTGAGAATTTTTCATGAATGGTTGGTTGTTATACAGTAAGCTAAACTGGTCAGAATTCCTTGTTCTTTTGTTGCTCAGAAACGGAAAAGAGACGTCTTTTTCTGCGTAATTGCATTGTTAAACTTTTAGTAAATTAGAAATAACGAGAAAACTCTGAACAGAAGAGCTCTGACAGAGTATACAGTCGCAAAATATGCAGAATTTATCGCTTAAAGCTAATTGTTTAGTTATTTAAACTATTTGGTATTATTTGGTATAAAATAATACCAAATACCAAATAATACCAAATACCTAGAAAATACCAAACAATGGCGACTACTAAACTTCGCAACATCGCAACCAGTCGCAACTTCGCAACCAGTCGCACCCGTTCGCATCCGCCGGGCGCCAACTCTAGAATATAGACGCGAAGATTTATTTGACGATGAAATTGCGCATAATTAATCAGAAATTCCGGATTATGTTACGAAACAGCAATGTTCTATCTAGTAGAGGGGACACTGTTTGATAGACACTGAGGGGCGGAGCGGATGAAGGACAAGGACATTAAATGAAAATGTATTCAATGCTACAGAAAGCCAGGAAGGAAGACTTGCAGTGTTTTAACCATAAGATTTTGGTAAAAATAGCAATAATCAACTGAAACTGAATAATTTTTGGGCTGAAAATTTCGCTTTTAGGCAAGAATACAATTTTGGTGCGACAAATAAGCGTTCGGTTTATTTTACAAAAAAATAACAATTTTTGGATTGGCAACACTGTTACCAGGCTGTACCGATCAAACATACAGTACGACCACAATTAACGCAACACGGCTAAATCTTTGGATTGTGATTGTGCACATAAAAACACGTTTTCTATTCTTGATACAATGCGATCGTAAACCGTAGGTAGGCAGATACTGATAAAAATTTACTTCATTATTGCGTACGTAATGGGGTTAGAGACCGAGCATGGTCGGACGTGACCATGCTCCGGTCAAGTGAAGATTTGAGCCAGGCGTGCGTGCAGCAAAGGCCCCTGGGCCAGGCCCACCTACAAATTTGAAAATCCGGACCGTTTTCTAATATGTACTGTAGAACACTGTTCGCTTCAGTCTTAAAATAAAGGACCAGCAGTTGATCCGATCTGATCTGATGTGCAGGGGCCTTACGGCCTATGATCAGATCAGACTCGTGGCCCATTTCGCAACCCCCGATTTCGTCATCTCGGACGTTTTTCCCTTCTTTCACTGGCCAGCCACTTATAGGCATGCCGTTGGGTGCCAGTCACTAAGAGAGCGCCGGCGTGTTGACGTCATGGTGTCAGCTCCCCACAGCCGCCGGTGCCCCGGTTGGCTGAGCGCCCCCGGCATAGTAGTTTTCTCAGACAGCTCCTAACGTTGTCGATGTTCTCCTCCAACGTGGCATGCTTTGTGGAACGGCTTTCGGTGCAATGGCAGATCCGGTCGGTTCCCTTTTATCTACTCGCTGTCACCAGCTTTCGGTGGCCTGGGTGGGGATTTGCGTCGTCTAATTCCAGTCAGATTGGTTTCGAACCCACTACAACAGCTATGGATGCAGGGGCCGCCGTGACTCAGAGGCAGCGAGCTACCAACTGAGCCAACGACGCCACTTGGACCAGCAGTCATCTTACCTGAGAAATGAAATAGCCGTAATACGTACATTGCAGCTATATTAACATTCCTTACCGAAATCGAGCCATACTATGACTGCTTGTAGTCTTACAACACGTGTAAACCTACCGAGTCACGTTAAATCGAACCGCCAACCCAGCGCATTATGGTACTTACACGCTGTGAGTCCGAGTATTCTAAGAAATATGCTTAAAAGGCCTACCACACTTGTTTATTCAAAAAGCAAAACAAATTTTAAAGTAGATGTTGAAAGATTTATACTCAGCCTTTTGCATTCCAATATGTACTAGTGTTTGTACCTTCGACTACAGCGATGCAAAGCTGGTGTCAAGCGTCGTTTTCTTAAACTGTGGTGGTGGAGAAACAGGCTGCCCTTGCTGTTGATGCGACCCTCATCTTTCATTGAATGTAAAGACACAAAGAGTAAACTAGGCATCCCTTACATCACGTCAGAGCAGCCCTTCTAGCAAGAACAGACACAGGAAAAACAAAAAAGAAGTCGGAAAACTTTTTCTTACGCCTTCTGTTTTCTTCGCATCGACGTTCTAGAGTTGGCGCCCGGCGGATGCGAACCGGTGCGACTGGTTGCGAAGTTGCGACCGGTTGCGATGTTGCGAAGTTTAGTAGTCGCCCCAAACAATAAAAAATAATACCGGATACCATTTGCATCCCTAGTCATGGACGACTAATGCGGGAAATAAATGCGACCTATCGGTCTGATAATGAGGGCGCAATTTTCGATTTACATACAGTCAAACCTCCATCCAGAAGGGGCGAAAAATGTGCCAAGCCAAGGAATGCTTAATTGGCATTGTCTGTAAAAGTGGGGCAGGCTAGCGAAGAACATGTTCACACGGGGGTCGGCACCCAGGCACGTGACATACCTCACGATGAACCTTTAGAATAGTTAACTTATCGCCCCAAACGGTCTTGCCCAGCGCGCCCTGGTTCGTCCACACGAACCCAAAGAAGTTCGGCCGGTGGCGCATCCAAAAAATCGATCGATTTTATGCCGTACATTCAAGAGCTTGTAACTCTCTTCAGAATTGAGCAGTCTGAACTGCTGAAAAATCGAGAAATTTTTACATCCCATTTTCAAATGCCTTGGAATTTTCCCGAGCACTCCATCTAGGCTCCACACTTTAGTTGTCAATTAGCCCTTGCATGGGCTATCCAAAACTGCTTTCAAACCCGTGGGAATCGTTTCGGTTCTCAAGCAGTGGCTGGTCAAAGTTGGTCGAAAATCTGATTTTCTTCATGCGATTTCGAGATGAGAATTATGCACTAAGTGCCATGAAATTGCCCATAGGGTAATTTTTTGCGCTCACTTCATTTCTCATGCTTGTTTTTGATGTTTTAGAGTGTATGTCGGTGCCAACGTTCTTAAGAGTCAGTCTCTGATTCGATCGGCTCTTGGCCCTTTGCCCTATTCAGACCCAAAATTGAAAGTTTGGCGTAGAGGGCTGTAAGTTGGAGGGCTAGCACGTATCAATAGGTTATATAACCACCGCAAAGGATTTCCCGATTCGACGCTCCATGCTCGAGATATGACCCTCTGAAAATCGGTCCGCTTAACTATGGAACCGAAATTTCATTATCGAATTTCTAGTTCACTAATCAGAGGTGGGACTTAAAAATTGGGACTTTTAGGTAACTTTTAGAGTACTTCAAGAATCAACGATCGAATTCCATTTTTGAGGAAAAAAGTTTTTTCGACCCCCTTTGGGCCCCCTAGCTCGTCCTGAACCCCCTGAACAGTCATTTTTTTATTTCAGAATATTGTGGCGCTATCACTTCCCTACAATGTGGTATAAAACACATTGGCTGCACGGTGGGGCAATGCAATGAAATATAGCTTCAAAGATGAAAAATCATCAAAATTTTCACTTTTTGTAAGGCACCAAACTTTCCTATTGGCATTGCTAGCCTACCAAGTTGAGTTCTGGACAAAAAATTGGGACTTTTGTAACTTAGGTAACTAGGTAATTTTTGGAGTACTTTAAGAATCAATGATCGAATTCCGTTTTTGATGAAAAATTTTTTTCGACCCACTTTGTGACCTAGCCCTAGCCCCTCTAGAACCCCCTTAACAATTTTTTTTATTTCGGAATATTGTAGCGCAATCACTTCCATATGATTTGGTATAAAACACATTGGCTGAACCGTGGAGAATTATGGTAAAATATAGCTTCAAACATGAAAAGTCAGCAAAATTCATGACAACAAACTGCAAATTTTCTTTAGTTATTTCTCTCTGTGGCTGTATTTCACCATAATTCTCCACGGTTCAGCAAATGTGTTTTACGCCAAATTGTAGGGAATGGGCATTTTCACGTTCTCTGAAGTCTGTGATTGAGCTAGTTCCTGAAGGTCAGAATCCTTCTTTACACAAATACCTACACATCCGTTTTAGTTTTGCATCCGGAAAGAAAGACGATTGAGGGATAACCTGGGTCAATAACTCTAATAATAACTGAGCCATCCCAAGATTACGTCAGATGCAATGCAACCGTACAACTATGATGGGCACCGCAGGCGTTGGTGCCATTAGGTGGCGACTGCACTGAGCCAAATAAAACGAGTGTTTCTACACAAAAGGTACAACGGGAAAAGAAACTGAGCAAACCCATTCGCTGGCCAGTTATGCAACGGAACCTGTAAATTAGGTATTGTACATTGGATCTTGTCAAACAGCTGATACAAAACAGCGAGAGAAAATGTTAGTTTAAGAACGTTGGCACTGACATACACAATAGAACATCAACAAAAAGCAGAGAAATGAACTGAGTGCAAAAAATTTAATTTCATGGCACTTTAGTGCATAATTCTCATCTCGAAATCGCATGAAAAAAATCAGAGATTCGACCAACTTTGACCAGCCACTGCTTGAGAACCGAAACGATTCCCACAGGTTTGAAAGCAGTTTTGGATAGCCCATGCAAGGGCTAATTGACAACTAAAGTGTGGAGCCTGGATGGAGTGCTCGGCAAAATTCCAAGGCATTTGAAAATGGGATGTAAAAATTTTACGATTTTCAGCAGTTCAGATGGAGGACCACAAAATGGGTTTGGGTGAAGCTAGATCGATGAAATTGATAGAGTAAGTAGTCTATAACAATGCCTTAATTGTCTGCAAATTTCAGCCAGAAAGCTCAATTCTGAACAGAGTTACAAGCTCTTGAATGTACGGCATAAAATCGATCGATTTTTTGGATGCGCCACCGGCCGAACTTCTGGTGGTTCCTGTGGGCGAACCAGGGCGCGCTGGGCAAAACCGTTTGGGGCAATAAGTTAACTATACTAAAGGTTCATCGTGAGGTATGTCACGTGCCTGGGTGCCGACCCCCGTATGAACACATCTGCCCCACTTTTACAGACAATGCCAATTAAACGATCAATTTCTGCTGCAATTTGGATGGCAGTGAGTGGAAAGAGAAGTTCATGATTATCGGAAAAACCAAAAATCCTACTTCTAAGAACACCGAACCAAAGAAAGTGCCGTTATTTGGCCGTCTAACTTTTGATACATTGCTTGCTTGCTACCCTGTCAAGGTTCTTAACCTCCAGACTGACTTTGAGCAGTTTCAAGTACAGTTGGTAGGTACCACCAAATTTCAGGTAAGTCCAGGTTCAGGTATCTCTAAAATCCAATTTCAGGTTCAGGTTCAGGTACATTTTTAAAAAGTACCCAGGTGTCAGGTTCAGGTTCAGGTACTTTCAAATAATGACACAAATTTTCGGCTATGAGCTAAATCAATAGCGCTCCTGTTCCTTTTCTTAAGAAAACGATCCATGTTCAAAGCAATCGAAATTTACAAACCAACAATTCGACAAAAATGAGAAAAACGCAAGACATTTTTTGCGGTATGACGGACCGATCGCCATTGTACATCGTAGGAAAACCCTGATGCACTCCAGGAACGTTTATTTCAAACTCTAAGTCCCGGCATTAAGTTATAAGGCACAGGCTTACATAAGTTCTACTAGCTGACGTTTAAGCTTACGTTCAACAAACAAACTAAAGTTATGCTTAGGCATAGCGGAAGACAAGTTTTCATAAAGGCAATTTCCGGATGGGGGCTTTTCCCTATAATCGCCTTCATTTTTAAGTTACAGTACACGTAGGTGCAGATAATGTGCATTAGTCGCTTCACGCACACCATTTTTAAGAACAATACTGTAGAGCGTCAAGCAATATCTGATCTAACCAATTTCAAAAGTTGACAGTACGTGCTACTTCTACTTGTACCGGGAAGTTTAAGATAAGAAAAACCTGAAAAGTAGGTACCGACGTAGTAGGTGTCAGGTAAGTACTTTTATTTTCAAGTAGGTTCAGGTTCAGGTTCAGGTATACCTACCAACTGTAGTTTCAAATCGACAGCAAGCTTAAAAACAAACGTCAAACCAGCATGCTTGAATACGATAGCTGTAACTAAGTGTCATTCAGGGTTCTGTTAACTTTTTGGTCAGCAATTCCTTTAGGTGTATTCTAAATGGCAGAATACGAACAGAGAACCAGTTTCCATGCATTTTCCTGCACTTTTGGACCGCACCTCCATAAGAGCAACGGAAATTTGGGATATAGCGTGTTGCACTTATAGAGGTTTGACTGTACGTAGGTACTACATTCTTGATGCTACTAAATCAAACAAAACATGCAGAAGATTGTCCAATATCAGCTTAATTTACATATTACGTATTGCGCTTACTTGTGGTTGTTTAACCGTTAGATTTGACTTGCTGTGAACGCTACACACTGCGATGATTCCCAATTATTCTCAACTTCTCAGTACTGCTCTTTTACTATAGCATAGTAAAACAAAAATTAGTAATACTAATAGTCATAGGGGCCGTTCATAAACACGGTCGTTCAAAAATCCCGATTTATCGGACCCCTCTCCCCCAAAATCGCCTTGTGTCGTTTCAAGTTGGGGACCTCTCCTCCTAAGGCGACATCGTGTTTGATTTACCCCCACCGATAAAGTGCAGTACATACAGTACTGTCATGTGCGTCGTCTATCATCGTATTTCAGCCGACCCCCCTCTATTGTTGTGTGTTGTTTGTGTATACACATACCCATTTACCATACACAAATATACACATACACATACAGATTGAAAATTCTGATACACATTACCATACAGTACTAAAAATGTATATTTTTGTGTATGAGTATTTGATCGGCAAAAGTCATTAAAATTTGGAACAGAAAACTAAAATTTCGATGCTTTTGCTGCAGTTTGAACAGCTGATATCTTCATAAAGTCCTAAAATGGCCCTAAGTAACTCAATTTAAAAGCTATCGCTGTTTTCAGGCAGTGGATTTTGAGCGATTTGATTTTTCGAGCTATTCTAGAGCAAAATCTGGCCTAAAATTGGCATTTTCAGTACAATTCGCATACAAAAAATACACATTGTTTTGTTGAATGTGTGTATACACGTTAAATTACAGTACACATTTGACAGCAAATGTGTATGCACATTACAGATGGCAAATATTAGGATTTTCAAATATATACAGTATAGATAAGAAAAATGCCCCATCGCATTTTCGGCCTTCACTCAAACGTTTCGTTCTCAGTCACTTCTTTACCGATTTGGCTCAAATTTTCAGCAAAAATTAACAACATGGTTGGCTAAATATTCTGCAAGTTTAGTGCCAAAATTCCGACTCATACTGGTTTTATGACCCGAAAAGTAGGAATGAGGGTGGTCCACGCAAATTTATTTTTTTTCGGTAATACAAGGAGTACAGTCCTGAAACTTGCAGGAATGATTGGTGTTGTTATTGGCCATAACATACTAAGCGGGCAGCCCTGTAGCTCAAAGGGCACTAAAATGGGGGAATTTTAATTTTTCACCTTGACTGAACTGAAACTAAAAATTCGGCAGACTTTAACCGGTTTTGCTAGAACGCTGAGCTACTGTAGCTATTCAGCTTTTTAAGTCCATATAAAGATTGGTTAACCTGCAAATTTGGGAAATATCCAATAAAGGGTTAGTGAGATACTTACGTTCAAACCTGACGCCTGAAAACTCGGGTTCGTTGATTTCGGAAGGGCATAACTCGAGGCTATAGAAGGCTAGCAGGCTAGGACTTGGCCAAAACAAACTCGAATAATCGTGCCAAAAATCTTTTCATTCGGTTGAAAATTGACGGAATGGCGCCATTTGAAAATATTCGGAAAATTCGAAAAGTAACCAGGCGGTCGTTTTTTGGCCAACACTGTATTTAGTAGTAATAAGTAGATTGATTTGACCTATCCAGAAAGCAAGCACTAAACTTCTGAATGTAACTTCTGAATGTAAGAGAAGGCCAAATTGGGAGCGAAATTTTTGTTCGGTACATTGGTTTTCCCACAGATAATCATAAATTAGCACTGCTTACTATCACTAGAAATATGCAAACGGAAATATACAAACCGTTTGCATATTAGGCTCGTTTGCATATGTATAAAACATATCGGAGAAACGAATGCATATGTATATGCATATGTATATATACAAACCAAAAACAATGTATATTATACAAACAATGTATATATATATATACAGACAACTGTAATGCACATACATACACATACACATTCTGAAAATCCAATACCAAACAACAGTACCCTCTGCCCCTCTGGAACGACGTAGTTTATGGACGGCGGTTATAATAAGCGCATATCCTTTCAAAATACCAACCAATGCATGTTTTTTGCATATTGCCTATTATGTGTATGTATTTACATCCCGTTGAATTATACACTACACACAGAAGAACAACATACATAATGCTTTTATGAAGCTACCAGCGCTGCAGAAATAATTTTATAAATTTCTCATGTTGTGCAGATCAAATAAATGTAGAGCTGGCATCAAATTTCATTCAATCGTGTGTAAATTGACGAACCTACCCAATCCTTCGAATTGATTTTCTTGTTTGTTTTGTTTTGTCGATGTGTCGCGCCATTATCGATTTTACACAGCTCTCCTCTGTGCCAATCATGTGCAACTGTGAGGTGACTTCTTTTTGGTTGTGCACGCTGAGCTCACTGGTGGCCGTGGTTCATTGGCATAGAAGTGGCACGCTTGAGAAGATCGGTGACCTGCTTATGGAGGCAACAGAACAAAAGGGTGTAGAGAATCAAAGAAGCTAAAAGTTTTTTACCTTTTGGGTTTCTCTATTTTTTCTTTCATCATTCTTTCTGTAGACTTTCAAAACATCTACCGGTTCTTTGGCCCTGCTGTTGCTAGTCCTTTTCAAGATAGGAGCAATATTTTGATTGGTGCATATTGGTGGTTCCCTCTTGTTCACATTCCTTTGTTTCACTGTGCAATAGTGATCATAACAATATGTTTCTTCATTCTACTCGTAGTCTTTTTTGCTTTCCACGCTGAGTTTTCCGGCTTAAACCAAGACCTGACTGCTGCAACCGTACTAACAGCTGACTTGGTTCATACCTTTGCTACCAAATTTCAAAAGCTTAGCCGTGCTGTTGAAGTTTGGGACCGGTCAGTTAAGTTGTATTTGGCTGTTGTTCTTACCTGCGTTGTGTTCAGTGCGACTATTTTGATTTATACTCTGATTCTCAAAATTGATAGCATAGGGCAAAACTTGATCCTCATCTGGTATTTGTTTGCAACAGTTATTCAGGGAGTGGCGCTGACTTTGGGACCGTCTGCAATTTATGATCAGGTTTTGTTTGTTTAGACTTTTTATTTATAGCCACCTACTGTTTGTGTATTTCAGTGCAAATTAACTGCACACTTGCTGACTGAGAAGACGAACATTCAAATTCAAGGCAATCAGAAGGTTTGTTTCTTAGGACTCTTGGTTTTGCACCATTTTGTAAGAAACGTTGATCTATCTATCTTGCGTAGTATATGTAGACTCCAAGTAGATCAGACTTTACTTGGGTTAGATGTGTATAGATAAAGGGGCTAATAACACAACACAACAGTTTCCTATACCAACACTACACAAGAAGATCCTTTCTACAGGAAGTGTCTAATACATAAACATGCTACAGTAGCGGACACATCAACCACTCTCTTTCCTAATAAGCGAAGTTATCATAACTATATCAATATGAGAGTCTTAGAGGTGGTTGACCTTTATTCTTCCAAGGGGAGCGTCGCAGCTCGGCTTTCTTCTGCAATCTTGTCCACTGCTGCTTGACATGCGGTTCTCTACTAACCCGATACTCGACTTCCTGAACCATCGATTGATCTTCATTGTATCGGCGCATGCGTCGCGCATTCCAGGTCTGGCCATCAGACAACCGATATGACCAGTTACCTTTCACTTCGACCACTGTCAATGGTTTTGACCAGGGGCTTTGACCCTTCAGAGTGTGTGGGCGTTTGACGCGAACCTTCTGACCCACTCTGTATGGTCCTCGATTTCTGATCTCTTTTTGCTCGACATTGCTGGCTTGTACTTCAGCTTTCCCATTCTCTCTCTTCTCCTCCCTTTTCAGTCGATTCCTGACCACTTCATATGGCAGCCTGATTCGGTGTCCCAGAAATAATTCGGCTGGACTCTTAGGCGCGCTCTGGTCTGGAGATGTAGCTCGAAAGTGAGAGAGTAGTTCATTGAGCTTTTGTTTCCAAGGTTGTGAGCTGCTCGAGTACACCTGTAAACCATGCTTCAGGTATCTATTGAACGTTTCCACAAAGGCGTTTTGTTGAGGAGTGTAGACAGGTATGAGCTGATGCTCAATGTCGCAATGTTGTAGAAAAGCCTTGAACCATGAACTGGTGAACTGCGTTGCGTTCCATTGTCAGAAACCAGTCTCGATGGACAACCATAGCGCGAAAACAACTCCTGCAACCAATTAACGATTGTGTTTGAAGTGGTGGTGCTGGTGCACAGTATTTCCGGAAACTTTGAGTAGTTATCAAGCAGCACCACAATGTATTTGGCTTGCATAGGTGCATCAGCGAACGGCCCAGTAATGTCAATTGAGACTTCTTCCCATGGCTTGTTTGGCACAACCACAACTTACTTAAACCACAACACAACAAAACACAACAGAACAGACTGTAATAGCAACAACTAAAGATCACAACGCATGCTGAGAGCGAAAATGACTCTGAAATTGAAGACAATCCAAGAATTGCAATTGTTTTCTGCATCATTGCTTTTCCATTACAGTTGGACAGACGAGTGCGCTGGTTTCACAAGCAAGCAAAATTATCGATGGGCATCACATTTGGCGGAATTTTTGTGATCAGAAGAAGTGTCATTTTATCGGTATCTAGATGCTTCTTCTAGTGCCACATGTGAACTAAATTTCGTTCAGGTAGCCTCACTGGTAATCACCTATGTGTTGTTGTTGGTGCAGTTCTACATGTCTGTCGAATCCCCTCAAAGTCACCAGAACAACTGCACAAATCTCACTGTGATCTAACTGTGACATCATTATGTTTATCATCATTATCTTTGAAATTGACAGTCTGGCACACCCGTCATTCTAGCGTCTCCAACTCAAATTTTTTAAGTCGGTCAATATAGAAGCCCTGCATTTTATTTTTGTTGAGCCGCAATGAAAAAGACCTGTGGACTCGCAGCAAGACTCTGTCTGATGTGCTTTAATTTAAAAGGATTTCAGACATTCTCAAATTTTGGGCGCACAAGCGTTTCGTAATCGAAAACTGCTCACCATCTGTCATTGTAGCGACCGAGACAGATGTAATGGCAGGCCGACATATCGACCACCCCTCTAAAACATTTTGTCTATTTGTTCTTTTGACGTTTTGGCCGTACTTTTAATAAATCATTTATTCCTTCCATTCTAGTTTGCAATAGCTTTGTGCGAATTGTTTTCGTGGTGAGACCTATGTCCGGAAAAACTTGTCATCGGTAAAAAATTGCCCCAAATCGAACTAATTAAAAATTTACTGTTTTGCTACAAATATACATAATTTATTTGAAAATAATAAGATAACCGATCACAAGAAAGCGATGCGGTAGTAAACATAAACAAAAGCAACCGATAAATATATGGCCACACTTTCTGACACTCCATCCAAAGGTTTTCTTTTCTGGAAGGCCATCATTCTAATCTCCGACACTAGGTCCCTCCGATTTCTCACATATTTTCTTGATTGAGGGACTGTTTGATTAATTGGCTGGTATTTAAAAATGTATCGACCAATTACACAACTTAGAGAAATCAAGATTGAAAACAGCAAGACCGCGCTACGCAAACTCATGACTGCAAGAAAGCAAAAACTCAAAATGTAGTCTTGTTTTCGCCAATTATGGATGGCCTTCTGCATCTATAATTACAGTCATCATTCTTCTGCTCTAATAGATCATTAAAACGCTGGCTTTTTCGTATTAATTTAGTGTGTTAAATATCTACACAGTCGGGGAAAAACAACATAAGCTAAACTTCAAGTGACCAAGTTAATGGATGGATTGTCCAGGCGGGGCAGTAGTCCCTGCTGTTAGGCCGCCTATGAGCTCATTACGCACACCCACATCCTGCACTTGCTTGCATTCTTCACTACTAGCCGGCACACATGCTAGCTGTTAGTCCGGGTTACTGTTGTTTGGGTATGGGATTTTCAGGAATCGGTTCGGTATGGGTAGGTATTTTTCGGCATACCCAGGAATCGGTTCGGTATGGGTAGGTATTCGCAAAAATACCGGTATACCGGTATTTATTCGGTATTTGCTGAAAATGTTTAACCAAGTCAAAATGCTGAATTTCCCATATAAAAGGCCTTGGATTCAGTCATTTACAAGGTCAGAGGCTAAAAAATTCATCAAAAGCAATGGCATTTACAGTATGTTAGGAATTTTTTAAAATTATTTTTTAGTTTTACTGGAGTGAAAATCGTTTCTATAAATAATTTTGGCTAGGAGAAATGCTTCCATTCTAGCGTAGATTTAAGGCCTCCTAGTGTACAATATTCTGTTGATTGTGAATGTACTGTACAACAAGTACTCAGTGGCGTATCCAGGATTTTGGAAAGGGGGGTGTAAAATTTTGAAAGTGCCTGGTTGGGCCGCTGCTGGTTTAAGAAAATTTAGCAAAATTAGCCTTCAAAAACGCGTTTAAAACGCATTCTAAGCTTAAAATTAACAGAAATTACAAGTTTTACTAGTTTATAATGGCCTGGTTGGGCTTCTGCCCGACCAGGGCGAGAAAATTTTGAAAATTTGGCCTTCAAAAACGCATTTAGAAGGCATTCTGAGCGCAAAATATACAGTTTTAGTACATAATTCATTAGTTTCTTATATTATTGACAGACTTTTTCTTTCTACCTCCACCGCAAAGGGGGGTGTACACACCCTACACCCCTGGACGCGCCACTGCAAGTACTGTATGTATATACAAAGTTGATTATGGAGCCGGTGTGAAGTTAAGCGAAAACTAGACCAAGGCTTTCTAGTAACAAAGCAAATTTGGGACAGGGAGTAGAATCAGAGGACTAAAAATCCTTTAAATTCGATATTTTGGAAGGATATCGTAATAGAATGTGTTTCTGTATGCCCCAAAAATGCAAAATTACAAAGAAAACATTGTGATCATAGGGAATTTTCGATAAAAATTACAATAAGCTAGACAAAAATACCGATTTCCAAATACCTGGGTATTCCCAAAATAATCGGTATACCGGGTATGGGTATTTATCAAAATACCTGGAATCGGTAGGTATTTATTGGGTACGTATTCCCAAAAATACCCATTTTTCGGTATGGGTTCGGTATACCCAATCAACAGTAGTCCGGGTGGGTCTCCCGATTCCCTTTGTCCCAACACCAACTCCAGTCGGTTCCCATTTACATACAGGGTGATTCACATATCCCGCCCGGTTTCGCAAGCTCAGAACTGTTTTGTTTGTGGACCGAATCGGCTGATTTTTGGATATGATATGTGGATATACTTCGTATTTTACAGTTTAAAATTTCAGCTTATTTCATCACGAAATGCCTGAAAAGGCAATTCTACCGCAGACTGAAATTTCCAACATTGACGCTAAATATATTTGGCTTGTGCGCGATTAGGCTAGTGTTTGAGTGTTGAAAAGATTCTTAAACCATAAAGTATGTTGACGCTTTATTCACTTTTCAACACAAGCCGACATTTTTAGCAGTTGTGATAGCTTTTTCGGTGAAGAAAGCGGCCGTAGGGAGCAGTGTTGTGCCTAGCTCAAATTTCTAAAACTCGGTAAGTATTCAGTAAGTAAATCTAGATTTTTTGAATTCGGTGTACGAGTAAGTACTGGGTTTTTCAAAGAAAAGCCGGTAAATACTCAGTAAACAATTCAGTAAACTCGGTAAAACCTTCCACATTTAGAAATATGTTACAATTTATCTAAAAGGTTTCCTGATATAGCTTTTAGCTACTAAAATTTTTAATCGTGGTTTGTGCCATTTCACATTGTTTGTGATGTTAATTAGAATGGTTGGAACGCCTTAAACGTGGACACAATACACAGTGACCAGACAGAGGCTCAGTAACTAGCTTTAGATGAAAAGCCTGGGAAAAATTTTGCAAGTGAAAATTTGTTCTAATTTTCGTACTTTCCTCGCAGTTCATACCGATGGAAAAAATCAATGTAAATATAACTAATGTCAATCAAAATATAGCTAATTGTAGTTGATATAACTCCTAATAGTCTTCGCGTCTGATTGTAGCAATTCTACCGCGCAAACAAAGTTGGGATTATACAAGTATTGATGGGTACGTAAATTTAAATTTTCGTTCCCATCTCTAATGCACTGTACTATTATCAGTAATGTCAGTGCCCTTATTGATGGGCACGTAAATTAATTTCCGTTCCCATCTCTTTATACAAAGCCGTGAAAATCGCCAAAAAATTGGCAAAAATTGTGTTTTTTTGTAGTGAGCAAATAGATAAATGAAAGAAAAACTGCATTATTTTCTGCACACATGCGACGAGCTACCTATTGCAGAAGCTTTTACTTAGTAAAAAACTGAGTAAATTACCGAGTACTGAGTTTACCGAATTTTTTTCTAAATAGGCAATTCAAAATTGGGAAAGGGAAAAAGTGGGAAAACTCACGTACATACATGCAATTTTTAGTAAATTCTTTGGAAGCAGCCAACATTTTATCCAGCAACCTGCGAAATACTTCTTTTGCACTGAGCCTAATAGCGACTGCTTAAAAAATCCTTCCTTACGAATCACCTAGAAGTGCCTCTAAAGACAATTTCCGGTGAAATTATGTAGTTACAGGTAGTATTTAGACTTGTATTGTGGTTTTCGAACAGGTTTCTTAACTGACTTGAGGTGCAAAAGTGGAAAATTTGTTGTAAGTACCTGTACTAGCATACTGGATCCATTTAAGACGATTTTAAAAAAAATCCATTTAAAAATTTAAAAAAAAACCAAAAATTTTTGGCCTTCAAAGAAAAATTTTTTAACAACTGTGCCACCCACCCAGGCCACCGAAAGCTCACCGCTAAGGTTCATTCATTCCGAACCTACGTAGAGGCCTAAAACCTGATCACCGTGCTGAAAAGAAGCCCTCGCTTCCAAACAAGTGAGGTATAGTGTCCCTGTATCTAAATCGTATAATCAGCGCGTCATGCGCAAGTGAAATGCACGCCGCTTGCCTCGCAATTCGGCAGTGAAACTTAGCTTAGCCTGTACAGCTTTTATCTATCATTTAGCAAAACTTCATTCAAATCGGTTGAGATTTTCGGCTGCTTTTGTATGTAAAAGTAAAAAATCTGCGGGGTTGTTTTTCTTTTTGACTTAGAGACTTGTCCTTATTTAGTAATCGTCAAAAATTGTGATTGTTTCAATTCTACGCAACGGAAATGCCGGAAAGAACTGAAAACATGCCGGGAGGACTTTGCGAAAAAGGCTGAACGTCACCATAGCAAACTCTGTCGGTAATAGATTTCTTACCAAACCGACTTGTAACTAACAAAGCTTAGGTTTAAGCTAGGCTTAGGCTTGGGGTATGCTTAGCGATATTTTGTCTAAAATGCATGGCAATGGGCTTCTATTTATCAAACTTGCTTGATGGAGCTATAGGCCGTTCAGAATCCACTCGGTTTCTTTTTTCTGCAAAATTTCGTTTTTCTTAGATCCGTTTGTTTCTAGCTACCATAGTTTGACATAGTCTTGTGGTTTTTCAACACGAAAACAGGAGATACTATGGTAGCAATTTGCAGATTTTCTGAGAAAACATTCGGCAATCAGTGGCGTATCCAGGATTTTGGAAAGGGGGGGTGTAAAATTTTGAAAGTGCCTGGTTGGGCCGCTGCCCAACCAGGGTGAGAAAATTTAGCAAAATAGCCTTCAAAAACGCGTTTAAAACGCATTCCGAGCTTAAAATTAACAGAAATTACAAGTTTTAGTAGTTTATAATGGCCTGGTTGGGCTTCTGCCCGACCAGGGCGAGAAAATTTTGAAAATTTGGCCTTCAAAAACGCATTTAGAAGGCATTCTGAGCCCAAAATAGACAGTTTTAGTACATAATTCATTAGTTTCTTATATTTTTGACAGACTTTTTCTTCCTACCTCCACCGCAAAGGGGGGGGGGTGTACACACCCTACACCCCCCCTGGATACGCCACTGTCGGCAATTGTGGTACACTACCCCCATTAGCGGAAACCTACGATATTAACTTAAGACGAAGATTGAATCTAAAAGTAAGTCTAACTGCATCCTAACGTTCATTCATCCCGAACCTACTTAGAAGCCTGAAACCAGATCACAGTGCTGAATAGAAGCCAAATAAGGAGGAATAGTGTCACTGTATCTAAATCGGATAATGAGCGCGTCATGCATAAGTGAAATGCACACAGCTTCTCTCGCAAATTCGGCAGCGAAACCTAGCTTAGCTGCAGCCTTTAGTGCCTTTAGTAGTTTGTAGTTGAACGTTCTGCGGTTGCAGGTACGCGCAAGAGTATCTGGACTGCACGAGTGTTCCGTTTACACGGAACTGCGGCAAGGAAGCGGCGCAGGTGGTGTGCGAAGCACTCCATCTCTGGTTCAAGGGAGCTCTTAGACGCTGCCGAGTCAGTTGCCGTAAGTGATGGATGATTAATATTAAAAGTGTCTTCAGACCGGTTTTCTTGTTTATGCCACCCTTTTTTAGGTCCGCGACTGTTTTATCACTTTCTCAAGCCCACATTGAAAGTTGACAACGGGGTCTAGAGAAAGACTGATGGTGACTCGACTGGCTAGAGATTTCTGGTTTCACTGCCTGCCTAGGGGTTTTGGGCTAAACCTGCCTTGTTGCGTCGTTATTTTAGCCTGTGTTCAATGCAAATTTACTATAGCTTCATACAATGTAATAGGGATCTTGGTAGCAAGTAGACAGGTCGAGGTTTTTCAGAAAAATATCTATCCCTAGTTGGAAGTAGACAAGTTAGTAAATAAAAGTATTTAGCACAGAGTAGTGAAACTAAGCTTTGGTACACTGACTGTACAAACCGCCGCCCGCCCTGCCAAGGGGGCAAGTGGTCTTGTATGATTCACCAGACGGCATCGTCGTCGCGTCAGTTAGCCTTTACCTGCATCTCGGTCGGACCGTAAATTGCCATGCTACCGTATCTACTCAATAAGTTCACGTCGAAAACCGTAAACGATTTAAACGAACAGGGCTTCCGATAGATTCGCTTGGTATACGTGCATGGGCGTACATGAGTACATATACAGGGTGATATGCTACATATGTTCAAGCGCAGATTGGACAAAGATGAAAACAGACTAAACGTATTTTTACTTGGCTTGGCAAAAACCGCCGTTCAATTCAAAAACCTGTGTAGCCAGTAGCCAGGACTTACAACAGTAGACTCTTGTTTGTTTGAGCGCTTTTCTTTTAAACTTGCTTTGGGGCAATAAATAAATAAATAAATAAATAAATAAATTAAATAAATAAATAAATAAATAAATAAATAAATAAATAAATAAATAAATAAATAAATAAATAAATAAATAAATAAATAAATAAATAAATAAATAAATTAACTAATAAATAAATAAAATAAATAATATTCCACGAGGTTTCGCGAGCTCAGAACTCTTTTGTTTGGGGACCGAATCAGCTGATTTTTGGATATGATACATGCACATACTTTAGCATTTTAGGGTTTCAAGTTTCAACAAATTCCACTCACTACATCACTAGTATAGTTATACACTTCAACGTGAGCGCCACTGTTTGCGATCACTTTCTGTAGCTCATACTCCACCCGCACTGTCGCTTCAAAGACGGTTTTTCGGAGTTTTGTAACACGCAGAGCCTTATTCCAACAACGATTCATGTCGCCAGTGGATGCTGGGACTCGGGAGCTGACAGCTTCATTACGTCAACATGCCGGGTGCTCTCTAGTGACGGCACCCAGCAGCATGGCTAGGAGAGGCTGGCAGTGAAAGAAGGGCAAAACGTCTGAGATGGCGATTACTGACTCGGGGCAGCGAAATGGACCACTGGGTCTGATCCGTAGGGTCGTACATGTATGGTCCTACGTTAAATCGGATCGAATCGGCTCTGTGTTGTTCACTGTTTCCATCCTGAAGGACAAGGTTGAAGAAATTATGTCATCTGAGCCAGTGGCGTATCCAGGATTTTGGAAAAGGGGTGGGTGGAAAATTTTGAAAGTGCCTGGTTGGGCCGCTGCCCAACCAGGGTAAGAAAATTTAGCAAAATTAGCCTTCAAAAATGCGTTTAAAACGCATTCCGAGCTTAAAATTAACAGAACTTAAATTAACAGAAATTAACTTAAAATTACAAGTTTTAGTAGTTTATAATGGCCTGGTTGGGCTTCTGCCCGACCAGGGCGAGAAAATTTTGAAAATTTGGCCTTCAAAAACGCATTTAGAAGGCATTCTGAGCACAAAATAGACAGTTTTAGCACACAATTCATTAGTTTCTTATATTTTTGACAGACTTTTTCTTCCTACCTCCACCGCAAAGGGGGTGTACACACCCTACACCCCCCTGGATACGCCACTGATCTGAGCTTCTAGCCAGCCGCTCGATTTAGTTGTATCAAGATGGAGGAGCACATCAACGTTGTGTTTAGAGAAATGGAGTTCAATAATATGGAGCTTTTGTCATTTTTGTCTTCGTACCCTGCTCATCTTCAAGCTGTTTGCAATGCCAATGGATGGAGCACTCCTACTGAGCTTGTAAGCATAAACCGACAATAAGAAGTACAAGTTATCCATACTTTCACTTTTCCCTATCAAGCTTACATTATTTTCTCTTGGGTTGGGTAAAGGACCCTGTACATGGTCAACAAAATACAGTCAATATCAAGAGAGACTGTTCGGAAGATGAGCAGTTGCTTCCTCCAAATTCTCCCCAGCAGTTTTTTGACGATCCTCTAAAACCAACTTGTCATCTTGGCTGCCTTCCAAACTCCCTCTCTGTCTGCCAGGGCAACACATCCAAAACACTTTCTTCATCTCCGCTCGGATCTGTTCATTGTAGGTGTAAAGCACGAGAACACTGCCCAAGCTGTTGATCATGGACAAAAAGCTGACCACGTCTGACCAAACTGTATAGAACGGCTTGGATGAACTGTCCTCGTTATGCAGAATTTGGTCATAGAACTGCTCCAGTATTGTCAAGACGAAGCTGGGGGCCGTGCACAGTAAGTAGCCACTAACCAAGAGCCAAATTGATATGCTGGTTTGCTTGGCTTCGGCCAGTCGCGATGCCTCCTTTGCAGCGAAGGAACTGTCACTCACCTGTCTAGCCATAGCTACAATTTCAGGTTAATTAGTATAATAATAATAATATTAATAATTAGTACCGTGAGCCCCGGTCATGGTCATGGATAGGTTTAGCAGTCGGTTAGTGGAGAGGCTGAGCCGTCGCTGAGCTTTGCCGAGCTTGGTGTTGCGCAGGATCGCTATGTTCATAGCCAGGAGAGTGATGAACGGAATGAAGGTGCCCAGTGCGTTCACAACGTAGAAGTCGGTAAATGAGTAGATTGGATTAGAGTGGAGCCAGGTTGGTTGCATCTCCAAGGTTCCGTAAAAATCAGTGCAATTTGGATACTCGCCAATCACATAAGCAAGCACTGTTGGTAGCCTGGAAACTGGGGTTCTGCAGGTCCGTTATCAGTTACTGCCATTGTCATCGTTGTTCATTCATCATCATTGTTGTCATCATCATCTTAGTCATCATGTCTTTGACATCATTTAAATAATCGTTGTTGTCATTGTTGTTGTGGTCATCATTGTTGTCCTTGTTGTCATCGTCATCACCATTATCATCACCATCATTTTCATCATCATTGTTGTCATCGTCTTCATCATCATCATCATTGTTGTTCTAATTGTCATCATTGTCATTGTCATAATCATCATCATCATTATTGTCGTTGTGATCGTCATCATTGTTTTTTCATCATCGTCATCATTGTCGTTGTAGTCATCATTGTCATCATCGTCATCGTCGTTGTCATCATCATTGTCATCATCGTTGTCGTCATCATCATCATCATTGTCGTCATCATCGTTGTCGTCGTTGTCGTCATCGTCGTTGTCGTTGTTGTCATCATCATCATCATCATCATCATCATCATCATCATCATCATCATCATCATCATCATCATCATCATCATCATCATCATCATCATCATCATCATCATCATCATCATCATCATCCTTGCCATTGTTGTTAATGTCATCATTGTTGTCCTGATTGTCATTGTCATTATAACTGTTATAGTTGACCTATTTGTCATCCCACTTGTTCTTACCTCAAAACCAGTGCAAACACGATCACGACCGATGACAATACCACTCTGGCTCTATTAGAACTGAGCATTGTTGCCAACGATTTCGTCCTCCTTCCGCCGCAACTAGCCAGCCATTTCTCAAAGGTGGCCGTTAAGTACAAATAGGGAATGGCTATCTCAACAATTCTGCCCAGCGTAAAGCACACCAACACAACCTTGTAGTAGAGAACGAAAACGAGCGGCAATTTCAAATACAAGCCGAGACCATCGAGTCCGAAAACGACAAAATAACTGAAACAGTTGATCGTGTCGAGAACGGCAAGAACCATCAGGTACAGATAATCGGTGCTGCGTCGCCTGATTGTTACCAGACATCTGTCACCATCCAGCTCAACACATCTGTTCTGAACACTGTCTATTAATGAGTACAAACTTTTGCCGTGAGTTGAAAGCTTGCGTGTCACGAAAGAAGATCGGTCGTTCTTGCTGGCACTTACACGCTGGCTTAGACGAAGGAAAGCCACAGTGAGGCCGATGTTGGCCAGAACTCCAAGCAGACTAGCACCACTGGCGGCCATGATTAGTGCGAAACGCATAGTACTGTAGCTATCGTAGAAGCCGCAAGATAGTAAAGAGGTATTCATCACTAGGCCACCTATCTTCTTGGTAGAATTTGCAATGCGTGTCATCCCGATATCTTATGCCAGACGAACAACCTAATCAGACTTTTGTCACGCCATAGGAATTAGATAATTTCCCTTGCTAATTGACATAGCACAAGCTATCTGCTTGCTGCTTGTTGCTCCTGATACACAGTTTGCATCTAAAACCTTTTTGCCTGGCACTAGTGTCGCTGGAAACAAAATTTAATTACCAAAAATAGACCGAACCTACACTCACGGCAGTAGTTAAAGTCACTAGCGTTCCCCAATACAATAGGATAAGCACACCAGTTTACCGGTGGGTGCAGAAGGAAAAAACGGTAATAGAAATTAGACTTGAAGCAAAATACTGGGTATTGGGTTGATTGGGCTATTTTCCAATATTGGGTATTGGGTTTTCACCCCAATACCCAATTCCCTATTTAGATTTTTTGGTTTTTACAGATTTTGTTTGAAAATTTATCGATTTCTAAAATGATTTTTCGATTAATTTAATGAGTCGAGTTGACCTAGATTTCAGGCATGTGGTATCTTTCGGTTCGTCCTGTATTGGACAGAAATTACCGTAGTTAAATTGATAAGCAGAACAGTTTCTGTTTGCCATCAAGACATTCTAAAATTAACTTCTGAATACTGTTGTTTGTGTGTGTATACACATACACATTTACCATACACAAAAATACACATTGTTTTTTCAATGTGTATACACATACACATACACATTGGAAATTCCGATACACATTACCATACACAAACAGTACTCAAAGTGTGTATTTTTGTGTATGTGTATTTGATCAGCAAAAGTCGATAAAATTTCGAACACAAACGTAAAATTTTGATGTTTTTGCTGCAGCAATAAACAGTGGATATCCTCATAAATCCTTCAATTAGCCAAAGCAACTCGATTTCAAAGCTATCCAAGGTTTTAAGCAGCAGACATTGAGATATTTGATTTTCCTAGCATTTCTGACTTGAAATCTACCAAACAATTGTATTTTCAGTACAATACACATACACAAATAAATATACACAAAAATACACTTTGTTTTGTTGAATGTGTATACACAAATTACCATACACATTTGAAGGTAAATGTGTATACACATACACATACACATACACAAACGGAAAATCCAATACCAAACAACAGTACTTCTGAACAGTCAGTTGTTTTTTCTACGTATTTAACAATATATTGATTAAGTTTCGCAGCACAAATGTTAAATGAAAACAAAATTTTCATTGCAAACAGTAAGTCACCAAACATTGGCTTCTATGTAAAACGACGGCTATGCGTATATCATACATGTAACAGGTCATCCGCCGATGGGGGGAGGGGGGTTGGGGGGTCTGGCGCCGGCCGGGGGGGTCTAAGCCAAAATTTTTGGGGGAGGGGGGTGGGCACTAAAAAACGCTCAAAAATCGAGAAAAATTGCAATTTTTGGCCTAAAAATCGCCAAAAATCGCTAATTTGGGCTGAAATACAGCTAAAAAGTGCTGTTTTGCAGGCGATTTTGGCAATTTTTGTGTGTGAAAGTGTAAAAAATTGCAAAAATTTGCTCGAAAATTTACTTGCCAGAAAAATCGGAGGGGGGGTCGGTGAAATCGTCTCGGGGGGGGGGGTCTGGCCTAAGTCGGGTGGGGGGCAGACCCCCCCAGACCCCCCTGTTACATGTATGGCGTATATGTAGTTGTGGCTGATCGATAAAGAAAATTATCAACATCTTACTGTATTCAAATGTAATTTTAGTAAAAACGTCATTTTACATGGAATTGAACACAAAACATTCGGTTTAAACTTTCCGAAACATTGAAATTTCGGGGGTAGCCAAATTATTAGGAAGTTAGGTGAGGGGTCAGGAAATTATGAGGGAGGGGGGTCCGAAAATGGGCAAAAGCACGATTACGTTATTGTGCATGCCCCCTTTCTTGAGAACGCGCGTAAAATAATAATGTTTTAGTTCAACAAATAATACAGTTCAAAGCCAATTTTAACAAACAGCCAAAAATCACAATCTACCAGCTTCACGCATAGCTGCTGCCATATCCGCCCGACTGCTGCTGTTGCTGCTGCTGAGACCCACCGACGATTTGCTGAACCCCACAGGCCGACGGACAATATCCGGCAGGCGGGCCCAACTGTCCTAGAGGTCCAATAGGGCCAGGCGGACCAGGGGGTCCACGCTAAAAAAGGACATATTTGCTTTGTTAATTGCTTCCTTACATGTCAGACAAAGAAACCTTTCCAGGCGGTCCTTGAGGACCCTGATCCCCGATTGGTCCGGGCCGTCCAGCGTTCCGAGATGGTAACCCAGGAGCTCCCGATGGACCTTTTGGTCCTCGGGACCCTGCTGGACCAGGCGGCCCTAAAGTATTTGTCTTTAAAACCGTTTCGAATTCACCTGTGCTATATGGCTAAGACTGCACCAACGAACACATAGAGTTGGTGTTCGTCATAATTTTTCTCTGTCCGCCGCTTTTCGCCGAATCACCCCCGACCGAACACAAGACAAACACAAAAATGGGTGGAGCGAACACATGACCAACACAAAGACGAACACCCTCCGAGTACCAGACCAAACACCCTCCAAACACCCCGAACACCACTCCGAACACCAAACATTCCCGAACACTTTAGAGATATTTAGGGACACTTTGGGGTACAGTGGGAAAATATCGAAATTTTTAAAACATATTAATATAACTATACATACATGTTTTTCGCAAATCAAACATATAAATAACACATATAGTTATATGTATCTGAAAATTGAATATGCACATATTTTTAAACATAAAACATATTTGTGTAAAAGACGCTTATTCACTTAAATTTTGTCTTAATTTTCGATAATTCAAGCTTGAGATTCTGAATTTCCTGTTTAAAACGGTTTGTAATAATTTAGATAGCATACTGAGACTCAATAAGTTTAAGTGAAAGTCAGGTTTTGGAAAAGTTTACTGTCAAACAGCAACCAAAAGTCTTGAAATAATGAATTCCTATAGCAAAAATATGTATATGTTTCCAGAAACATATTGGCCTCAAAACATATAAATACAAAACATATTTGACATGCAAACATATTGAGAAACATAAACATATATGTTTTTCCAAAAACAAACATATTTATGTTTTAAAACATATGCATAAAACATATATGTTTCCCACAGTACTTTGGGGACACTTTAGGAACACGTTAGCAACACTTTAGGAACCCTTTGGGGACACTTTAGGTAGGGCTACTTCAGAAACACTTTTTTAGAGATACTTTAGGGACACTCAAAAATCGCAAAAAATCGTTTTTCTGTGCTGAAAATCGTCAAAAATCGCAAATTCGGGCTCAATCAAATACAACTAAAAAGACAGGCGGTTTTACCAGTTTTAGTGTTTTAGTGTTCTTAAAGTGTCTTTAAAGTGTTCCTAAAGTGTCCCCATAATGTCCCTAAAGTGTTCTCTAAAGTGTCCTTAGTGTTCCTAAAATGTCACTAAGCTGTTCGGGGTGGTGTTCGGGGTGTTCGCTCCGCCCGACTTTTTGTGTTCATCTGGTATTCGCGCGTTATGTTCGATTGGTATTCGGCGGTGTTCCGGTGCTGTTCGGCCAGGTGTTCGCGAAAACCTTAACCATGGCCTCAGTGTTCGCCCTGTGTTTGACGAAATAGGCGATCGCGTTCATAGACCTCCGAACACAGAAATTGTGTTCACCTCAAGGGTTAAAGCTAGTAATTAATTTAGTATAAAATTACAAGCACCTTTGATTCCAGTTCCTCCTATTGCGTCGTCTCCTGGGGTTCCCTTTTGGCCAGGGTCGCCTTGCTAAATTTATTATTGGTTTAGAGCGACTAAACTACCTAAAATATTAAGTAAACTTACGTTGCCTTTACCACCCTTTGGTCCCGGCTCGCCTACTGGACCTGGTTTTCCTAAAGAAATGTACGTATGCTTTGAAATCCACTTACATTTTCTAGTTGAAACATACTGTACATTGGTGTCGGGCGGGGGAGAGGAGAGGGTGGGGGTCCAAATGGCTTCATCCAGGGAAGTATGGAACCCACATGGCAGGCAAACCCACCCTCACACCTCCCCTCCCTCTGCTTGGACCTGTACTACGTATACTGTACGTAGATGCATAGTGTTGGCCATAAAAAGACCGTCCGAACTTTTTTCGAGTTTTCCCAATAATTTCAAATGGCCGCCATTCCGTCAATTTTCAACCGAATGAAAAGATTTTTGGCACGATTATTATTATTTGTTAACAGTTTGTTTTCGCCAAGTCCTAGCCTGCTAGTAGTGTTGTTATGATGACTACTAGTCAAAGTCAAAGTCATAGTTAATACTTTTGTGATATTGCAGTCAAACAGACAGGTAGTCAAAGTCAAAGTTTGACTACCTTGGTTACCATAAATACGTAGTCAAACGAAGACCAGATAGTCAAACCGTTTGACTATGACTACGTTTTCTTATAAGCAGCGGCTTTTCAAGCATATTTTCCACATTTTTACGGTTCGCAACTAAATATTTTATAAATTCGTTTCATTTTTTGCACTTTAGAAGTCAAACAACCCTTTTCTCTAAAACTGTGAACTGATAACAGGTGTCAGCATACATGTAACAGGGAGTCTGCCCCCACCCGACTTAGGCCAGACCCCTCGGACGGGGACCACCCCCCCCGCCAGTAGGGCCCGACCGGATACAAATTTCTACCGGATCCGGATCCGGATCCGGATATGCCCATATCCGGCCGGATCCGGATCCGGATATGCCGGATATCATTGATCAACTTAAAATTTTTTAGAATGCAGTAAACCACATACATTTCTTTGTTCTATAACAGTATTGCATATATCATATGCATTAGAGTGCGAACTGGTATTGGGTATTGGGTATTGGGTATTGGGTGTATTGGGGTGTTTTTCAGGTATTGGGTATTGGGTATTGGGGTTTTTGCCCCCCAATACCCAATACTAATTGGGACAGGTAAAAATATGGACAAATCGTTGTTGACCTGAAAAATTGATCTACAAAAATCGAAAAAGTTAGTCGATTATTCGGTTTAGGAAGCTGTTTTCGTGTTAAGGAGCCGTCCATAAACGACGTCGTTCCAAAATCCCGATTTTTCGGAGCCCCCTCCCCCGAAAATCTAAAATAAAAATGGAGACATTTCTAATGTCACCATAATGTACCAGTACCGTACCCATGGCTATTGCGGTGGTGCACGCAATTTCCGGCCGAACTAGGAAAAAATTCGCCAGAAGAAACATGACTGAATTACGTTGAAATACCAAGTGAAGTACCAAAACTGTTAATTCTGCAAAATTTACGCTTCAGATTACTTCTAAATGCTTTCTGAAAAGCTAATTTTTCAAAATTTTCTCGCCCTGCTTGGGCAGCGGCTCAACCAGGGCTCTTAAAAATTTTAATTCCAGTGCAAAAAATCTTGTGTTCGCAACTGGAATGTACCTGTCCAGTGAAATTGCAATTTTTGGCTCAGCTACGCAAGTATTGGGTATTGGGTATTGGGTATTGGGGGTATTGGGGGTCTCAGGTATTGGTATTGGGTATTGGGTATTGGGGTATTGGGTTTTTTAGGTATTGTTCGCACTCTAATATGCATGCAAAAATGAGATATGTACACATTTTTTGCATATTTGCATATTTTATCACCGCGGCTAGAAATTGATAATTGGAGCAACTTTCCAAGCATTTTCGAGTTTGGTCGGAATGTCTATGCAATCTTTAGCATTTATTAGGCATACCTATTTTACAGATACAGACCTCATCTGAAAAAAAAACAGAAGGGGAAACACAGTTTGGCATGAAAGTTCAGCTCATTTCGTAATTTTTAGATAAAAATGGTTGACATCACAGACTTTTGGCTAAATTATTGTTTGCATGTTCAAATTTGTTCTCTCTAATGTGGTATACTTAGCCGACCTTTTGGTAGACCTGTCCTAGTTTTACAAACTAAAAACTTATGAATTTGAAAAATCTTAGTTGAGATTTCCATTCTTTGCGAGTTGAGTTTAGAGTCTCAAGCCATTCATCTCCATTCTGCAACTGAAAAGAGACGCTTTGATCTCTGTAAAGTACAGATTTACAGTATAAACTTGCCTCAATAATGGTTCGTTTTTTATTTTAGATTTTATATTTTTAATTAAATGAAAAATCAGCAAAAAAACAAGGCGACTATCCTAAACAAAGAAATCCAGTCTGCTTGGCTGTTTTGTGATGTTCATTGTATCACATTAGTATTATTATTTTGTTGAGTTTGTTTTGGCCAAGTCCTAGCCTGCTCGCCTTCTGTAGCTTGGAGTTATCCCCTTCCGAAATGAACTGACCCGAATTTTCAGATGTCAATTTTTAACGTAAATATTTCAAGAACCCTTCATCGGATCTTTGCCAAATTTTGCAAGTTAACCAATCTTTATATAAACTTAAGAACCTGAAGAGCTCAGTTTTTTCACAAAACCGGTTAAAATCTGGCGGATTTTTACTTTCAGTCAAGGTGAAAAATTAGCATTGTCAAAAATGAGGGTGTTATCCTTTGCACAGAAATCAGGGTTATATGAACTACTGGGGTCATGGATTACAATCGCCTCAAGAAATTTCTAACAAGCATTCGGTCGAATGCAATATTTATGTTCAAAATACATAAAAAATCACGTTTTCTCATCTGTGACTGATATCCGGCATATCCGGCAGTTAATATCCGGATCCGGTACTGGATCCGGATGTGGCCATACCCGGCCGGATCCGGATCCGGATCCGGATATCCGGTCGGGCCCTACCCGCCAGACGATTTTTCCGAGCCCCGTCCGATTTTTCTGGCAGGTAATTTTTTGAGCAAATTTTTGCGATTTTTTACAATTTCAGACACAAAAAATTGTATAATCAAAAGCAAAACAGCACTTTTTAGCTGTTTTTCGGCACAAATTAGCAATTTTTTGGCGATTTTTAGCCAAAAATTGCGATTTTTTCCATTTTGAACGTTTTTTAGTGCCGAACCCCTTCCCAAAATTTGGGCTCAGACCCCCCCGGCCGGCATCTGACCCCCAACCTCCCCCTCCGCCCTTCGGCGGATGACCTGTTACATGTATGGGTTGTCAGTGAGCAAATCTCTGCTTGATGCAAGGCAAATTAAACAGTTTGGTCAGGGTGAAAATTATGACATTCAGTACAATACCTCTCTTATCATACATGTAACAGGGGGGTCTGGGGGGGTCTGCCCCCCACCCGACTTAGGCCAGACCCCCCCCCCTCCGATTTTTCTGGCAAGTAAATTTTCGAGCAAATTTTTGCAATTTTTTACACTTCCACACACAAAAATTGCCAAAATCGCCTGCAAAACAGCACTTTTTAGCTGTATTTCAGCCCAAATTAGCGATTTTTGGCAATTTTTAGCCAAAAAATTGCGATTTTTCTCGATTTTTGAGCGTTTTTTAGTGCCCACCCCCCTCCCCCAAAATTTTGGCTCAGACCCCCCCCAGCCGGCGCCAGACCCCCCAAACCCCCCCATCGGCGGATGACCTGTTACATGTATGTCTCTTATCGATCAAAGAAGAACAAGAGAAAATCAAGAACTACTTTTACACCAAACTACGTAAAAGTGGGTTTGTCTATTTTTGCGCTGTCTTTCCGAAAGATGCTTTTTGCATTGAAATTTTTGAAAATTAAACCATTCTGGGTTAACTTTTTAGCAGTTAACTATACTGTTTATTTCAAAGTAAGCACTTTGTGCACTCAGTCAAAGTCATTTTTGACTGACACTGGGTGACTGAAGCTTATAAATCGCTGAAAACGTCAATTTTGCTATGTCTCAAAAAGTAGTCAAAGTAGTCAAACCGGTGGCCGTGGTAGTCAAACGGTTTGACTACAATATAGTCAAATTTGACTACTCTGGTATTGTACTCAAACGAGTAGTAGTCATAGTCATAGTCAAACGGAAATTTTGGTATTGTAACAACACCTGCTGCTAGCCTTCTATAGTCTGGAGTTATGCCCTTACGAAATGAACTGACCCGAATTTTCAGACGCCAAATTTGAGCATACGTACCTAAATATCTCACGAACCCTTTGTCGAATCTATCGTTGTTAACTAATCTATACATTGACTTAAAACCCTGAAGTGTTCAGCTCTCTAACACAACCAGTTAAAATCTGCCGGATTTTTATTCTCAGTCAAGGTGAAAAATTAACATTGTAAAAAATTAGGGCGGTGCCCTCTAAATATATAATAGGACTTGGCCAAAAGAAACTCTAAACAAATAATAATAATCGTGCCAAAAATCACTTTAATTGGCTAAAAATTGACCGAATTGCAGCCATTTGAAATTATTCGGAAAACTCAAAAAAAGGCCAGGCGGTCGTATTTTATGGCCAACACTTGGCCTTAAAGTTTATGGCGCTTATTTAGATTAGAATTGAAGTGTAAAAAGTGCCAAAACTAAATAAACAAACGCCAATGGGCAGCCTACAATGTTTAGTCTAGCCAATAGGCCTAACACCGTACAGTATGAATCAAGTGGAAGGGAAACCAATAATTTTTGTGCTTACCCGGTCTCCCTGGTAAGCCACCATGACCTGGAGGTCCTGGTAGACCCTTGGCGCCTGTGGAGTAATAAAAATATGTACAATAGACACTTTACGTAAGTAATCCATTATAATTTTTGCAAATTTCACCTTTTTCTCCTTGAGCTCCCCGATCACCGGCCGGACCAGCCGGACAAATGACGCTAAAATTTAAAACTGTTTCCTAGAGATTTTGGCCATGAAAAATAGACCAAGGAAAAGTGTGTTCGATTTCTAGTTTCATGTCCAATCCATCCAATCCTGGCTTGCCGTTCCTACCGGGAAATCCTGCGAAGCCAGGCTCTCCATCGGGCTACAAAAATAGAATACAAATGCAATTTTAGTAATTGCATTTAAAAAGATTCTTACCCCTGGTGGCCCTTTAGGACCCTTGGGACAATTGAGTTTAATGCAACCTAAGCAGAAATCAAATTTGGTAGAATTTTAATAAAATCGTAAAATCAACCAACTTGTGCATGTAGACTGAGGTATTATGGAGAGAGTTTGACTTTGTTGTTGGCCATAACCTGAAGGAAAAATGGAAACTGGACCTCGTTTTGTCTGATTGCTAAACCTGCTCTTTTAGTTCGAATTAATGCATCGGCATTTCTAAGTTCCTGCAAAATTAGCTCAGTCTGTTCCTGCAAGAAGAAAGTAATAGAAAAACAGAAAAGGCCAAAAATAAACAAAAAGTCACCTGAATTCTGATCATTCGTTTCGCATGTCTCTTATGGCCACTGTTTAAGCTGATGTACAAAGAAGGTAGAACGATAGATAAGGCTAAGAAACAGATTAAACTAATGATAATTGCCAAAATTGATCCTCCTCTATTGCTGACACAACAGTCAACCATAGCGCGAGCCATGCTATGACAAACGTAGGAACTACGCGTCCAACCAATTTCAAGACAGCGAAACTTATGCGAACTTTAACCTTGAGCAAAAAGCTGTGGCGATCGACATTGCGCAGCAGAGGTTACATGGACGGTTTAAAATCGTTTTTATGTCTGGTTAAAAACGGGTGCACGTTCAATCATCGGGTGAACGGCCTACTCTATAATTGGATCTAAACTTTAACTTTGATTTGGTTTGACAGATTTTTAATTTACAGATAAGTTTAAACCTGCGTGCCAAATAGAATATGTAAATGTCGAAATTCGAACCATTCAACCGGCAGTACAATCCTTTCAGAATAAACTAGATATGAAGAGTATCCCAAAAAATATCACGACATTTCTTTTCGCTGCCATTTTCTGCAAATTTTGGTTAAACAAGCTGAAATTTGGAACTTTAGTTTAAAAATATTGGGAATTTTGTGCGTTAAAGTTAGGTTAATCAGGCTTGACCTAATTCCGAGAAACGAAAGAAAATGTGAAATAGGGTAATTTCGATGCCTATAGAAATATAAGCTTTTACTTTCTGCTGTAATTTCCGCAAATGTCCGTCAAATTACCTGATACTGTCTGTAACTGAAATCACGTCTGCACGACCAGTTGATATTTTGTACGTTGAAGTTTTATGCATTGAGATAAACAGTCTTGAGAAAGAAGGATTACAGTGAAACTTCCAATAATAACGCTGCGGTATTATTTTTCCGTGATTGCTTTTGGGGGCGCTATTATTGGAGCGTGCGCGTTTATTACTTCAATGCTACGTTGGCCATCTTGTGTATCCTCATTTTTCTGAAAATACAGGGTATTTTTGTCTTAAACACAACCAATCTTTGTGTGAGTTTTAGTCTGACTAATGTTTGCAAGCTTAATCAAAGAAAATTCTCTCAAAGGGACAGTATTCTACATTGGAAACACGTACAAAGCGTTGATAGTAGTGCGCGTGGGAGTGCTATTATTAGAAGGGCGCTACTATTAGAGCGTGCGCGTTTATATTTTCATACTGTCCATAAAGGGCGCCACTATTGGAGGGTGCGCTTTTATTAGAAGTTTTACGGTATCCTAAAGATCAGTTTTATTGATGAGAAAAACAGATCTTCATAATAAACCTCATTTTCTCAAAACAGGATCTTTCTACATGCATGAAATTTTAGCAGATACCCGACAGATTAGAACAATGTACTCTTCAAATTTGATTTCCGTTGGCTGTACATTTGCAAAAATGATAGCAAGAAAAACAGGTTCCGTTCCGTAAATAATTAGTGTTCTGACGACGATATCAAAATTCGACGATATTCGATATCGATATCGATATTTATACAGGGTCCGCCAAAAAAATACAACCCAGCAGATTTTTGATGTAGCAACCGGAAATCTCAACCGATGTGAATGAATCCTTTTTTAGATGAAAGATAAATAAATTCTTGAAAGATTGATGTAACATTCATTAAGATAGCCTGCTTAGGTCCTGAGTTATTTGTCCTCAAATTTAATATAAAGATTTAATATAAAGATAATTCAATGCTTAATAGAATTCCAATGCTGAACATTTGGTATTTTTTTAAAAGCTAAAACAAGAAAAAACACGGTCGATTGTGCAAAAGTCACCTTTGTTTGAAAATTTATAGGGGTAAAAAAGCGGGCAAATTGGAAAAACGATCTTTCTAACACTTTACATAAAAATAGCTTCGTTCTTGGTATTTGGTAAGCTTATCATAAGCTCAAGACAGCTGAAAGGCCGATTGGGGACCCAATTTACTATATACAGGGTGTGCAAAAAAAAAACAACCCAGCAGAGTTTTTTTCTGTAGCGACCGCAAATCTCAACCGATTTGAATGAATCCTTTTATAAATGAAAGATAAATAAATTCTTGAAAGACTGATGTACCGTTTATTAAGATACAATGTAGCTACTTAGTTCCTGAGATATTTGTCCTCAAGTCAAAACAGAGATTTTGGCAATTAACAAGAGTGATAAAGAACAACCCAGCAGATTTTCTACTTTTGCAACCATGAATCGCAACCGATTTGAATGAAACCTTTTTTTTTTGAATGAAAGATTGATAAATTCTTCAAAGATTGTTGCATTTTTTTATTGAGATTCACAGCTTAGTTCTTGAAATATTTGCCTTCAAAGTCGAAACAGATTTTGGCAAAGTACAAGAGCGATTCCGTTGCATTATATAATAAAGCAGATTCCTACTGCTGGGGCTAATGACACTTTAGTGTTGAAGTAAACCGAGTTTCTGTGTCACCAGTAAAGCCTCCAATAGCCCTAGTAGTAGCATGAATCCGTTTTATTACGAAATGCAGTGGAATAATAAAAATCCCTCTTGTTCGCTGCCAAAATCACTGTTTTAATTTGAGAGCCAATAGCTCAGGAACTAAGCAGAGTACATTAATGAAAATTTCAGCAGTTTTTTAAGGATTTATTTATCTTTCATTTAAAAAAGGATTCATTCAAATCGGTTAAGATTTGCGGTTGCTACAGCGAAAAATCTGCTGGGTTGTTTTTTTGGCGGACCCTGTAGTTATGCAAGAAAATATGAAGACTATGAAAATAGCAAACTGCTCTCGCAGCTTATCAGTCAAGTACTGATGCAATCAGCGATCTGATTAAAATCAATTAGAGAATCGCAGAAAAGGTAGTGGCCTTTCTGAAGTCTTTCAATGAAAAAGTTGACCCATGCCCCACCCTCATTAGGCATAAATGAGCTCAGACAGAATAGCGTGTTTTACTGTAACGTATTTTAATGACAAATATGCCAAAAACCTTGACTTTAATAAAACATCGGAATTTTTGCTTATCATCCTTTCAACTACCCATCAACCGACAGTACCCCTCACGATTTAAAAATTTGCCACCCCTCAGCCGAAATGATAGTCCATGTCTGCTTCTGCACGTTCAAGTGAGCAGCTGTTCAGTGTTGCTGCAGACATTTAAAAACCTAAGCGTTGCTGTCTGAAAGCTGAGAATGAAGAAAAAATGATGTTTCTGACATCTGAGAGCTATCATGCCTTAGGATTTGACTATACCATACTGTTGCATGCGTATACGCATTACGCATATCATTACGCAAAGTACGCATTGCGTTTCAGAATGCGTATACGCATACGCATACGCAAACGCATTTGAATTTCATTACGCAATATTATTACGCATTCTGCCAAAAGTTTGCATATTTTTGCGTAATGCGTATTGGGTACGAAAAATAGCTACCTTTTCTAATGTCTTGCAAAGAATTTTGTTCAAGTTGCTACCTAATTGTGGTTATTCTTCATGTTTTAGTGTGAGGTGAGGGTACCAGGAATCTTCTGAGATAATTTGAAGCTTCAACTAAGTTTTGCTTGCTACTATTTAAAAAAGAGGCCAAGTTTTGAGAGGAAAGGAAACCTCTGACAAATCCTTCAATTTATAGTTTCTATTTCTACAGTTTTGGGTGACATCAGTTGTGTTGAATGCTCAGGCTATCTGTTTATGTTTCCATGTATGTTTATTATGGTTGAATGCTGCTAGACTTCTTCTTGAAATGAACATTAAAACAAACTTTTTGTTCCTGAAAGCGCATGTTGCTTGCCAGTTGAAAACATACGTACTGTACATCGTACATGTAACAGGTTATCCGCAGAAGGATTTACGGTCTGGCGTCTGCTGAGCCCGAATTTTGGGAGGGGAGCTGGGCACTAAGAAACGCTCACAAATCGCAAAAATTGCAATTTTTAGGCTAAAAATCGTAAAAATGCTAATCTGGGCTGAAATACAGCTAAAACGTGCTGTTTTATAAAACAGGCGGTTTTGGCAATTTTTGTGTCTGAAATTGCAAAAATCGTAAAAATTTGCTCAAAAAATTACTTACCACAAAAATCGGAGGGGGGTCGGAAAAATCGTCTTGGAGGGGTCCCTATCGGGGCAGATCCGCAGACCCCCTGTTTGCTACATGTATGCTGTAGATACTATAATGCAATTCTTTGAGGTTAGGAACTTATCATAAAGCCTCAAGAGGTCTAACATGGATTACAATGTTGGATACCTAAACAGCATACTGTAGAGCCAAAAAAGCTGTTCAGTGAAATTTCTGAATGTTTCTGAGATTACGCATTACGCATACGCAATACGCAAAATACGCATTAGTTTTTGCAATGCGTATACGCAAACTCATACGCATTTGTAATTGGAATGCGTATACGCATACGCATACGCATTTGAAAAATCCGGTATTAAACAACAGTACTATACCATCGATTTCTGGGTTGTCCAGGAAAAACTGCTTTTTTCCATTACCAGAGATTATAAGCTTAGTGTCACTTTTGTTTTTTCTTGCTTTTCGGCACAAAAAATATCGAAAATATCGATGCAAAATATAGCGATATCGATATCGATATATCGTCGCAACCCTAATAAGAATTGAAATTGCCCAATTTTACATATTCTTCGATTTCTGACGATTGGGTAAGTTCCAAATTTTAGCTTGTTTGGTGAAAATTTGCGAAAATGCAGCGAAAAGAAATGTTGCGCTATCTTTGGGTCACCCACCCTGTACATGTACATGACAGAGTGCGAACAATAAGAATACTAGAAAAACAGAATACCTAGTACCTAATCCCAATGAGACCCCAATGCCAATTCAGCAAACTGGTACAGTTCTACGTTGTGCATCATTAAAAATGGCAAAAAACAGATTTCAACAGACAAAAACAGAAGAGACAAAACTACCTAATTACTACTGTTATTTTACTAGTGGATTTATATTTTACTATTTACTAAATTTACTACAAATACAGCTCTTCAATTTAATTTCTATTTTTGTTTTACTACCAAGCAGCTCCGATTTTACTAATTTTTGTTTTACTAATAGTTCTACTAATTTTTCTAGTATTTTACTACGATTATACTAGTAATTAGGGGCAATTTTGCGTCAATGATGCCAAGCTCTTATCAATAATTAATGTTGGTGCTAAATAGTTGCTAGATTTAATCATGATACGAGGTTCTCAAGAGCTTTAGAGACAAAAATGTGTGAAGTTCAACTGGCAAAATTGCGCCCGCCGATCTTTTATTGCAAAATCGACAGAGAATTTGGCTGGAATTAATCAAAAACTAGTAAAATAGTAGTAAAATTTTCATTTTACTATTGACGGTCTTTGTTAATTTAATTTAATTTTTACTTTATTATTCGCTCTCAATTTTACTTTTTACTATTATTTTACTACTAGTAAAATAGCACGAGTATTACTAATTATTGATTTACTATACTATAGTAAAATAACAGTACTAATTACTGGGGTGCCAGTTAGGAAACTGGCCACTATAAGAAATAATCGCAAAAATTCCACAACTTTTTAGTTTATTGACGAAAAATGGCTTCCCAAAGCAAATCATTGGTTCTAAAACTCTAGCTCTAAAATCGCAATTTTGGGTTAAAAATCGTTAAAAATCACTAATTTGGGCTCTGACTCTGCGAAAAAGTGTTGTTTTACAGGCGATTTTAGCAATTTTAGTGTCTGAAATACTAAAAATTCTAAAAATTTTCTGAAAAAATTAGTTGCCAGATTAATCGGGATGCGATCGGAAAAAATCGTCTCGGGGGATCCTGCCCTAAGTCGGGTGTGGGGCAGGGCAGACCCCTTGTTGCATGAGAATGGCCATTTTAATGTCATGTCTCGTTAATCCGAACTTGTTTGGATCGGCCAATTTTGTCCGGATCTAGCGAATTTCCGGATTAACGAATCAAAACTAAAACACTGTTTTTCGGGTCAAAGGCCTAAATGACAGGTTAGTTAGGTTAGTTGCATATCAGATCCTAATTAAAACCCAAAAACTTATTTACGCTGATTATAGCTCCTAAAAAGGCAAAAATAATCACATTCTGACTCAACGAAAAAAATTATTCAATTGAAAATTCACATCTGAATTGAAAAATTGCGCATGCATTTTGTCCAAATTAACCAAATCCGGATTAACGAGTCACTTTACCGAGTTCGGACCCGAAATCTTCTGTCCGGATTAACGAATCCGGATCCGGATTAACGAGTCATATAACATGGGGGAAAAGTGGGGCCTGGCCTAATCTTGTGCGGAAGGCGAATATCCGGATTAACGCGGTCCGGGATTAACGAGACATGACTGTTCCTAAAAAAACACCCGCAATACCATGCAGGTTAGTGCATACGTCATGTACGTCATGTTTGTCTGGCTTCTGTTGAATAGTATCGATTGGCTAGGGCGTATCATTTTAGAGGCAGTTAGTTCTGTTGTTCGCACTGGCTCGGCCCGTTGTACGTAGTAAAGTGTCTAGAGACAAGGCAGCCCAAATCATTCGATTCGCGCTTGCCTGTTGTATGCGTGTTGTTGTTGGCTGGCCAGTGTGGATTTACAGCAAATTCTTCAATATACCTACTTTTATGGGTGTTCCATGGCGCGCAGCGGCCAGCCTGATTTTGGGTAAAGCTTTTTCACCGATTTTCTTCTCTATATTTTATAATTCTTAGCCGCCAATCAGCCAAAAACAGGCGATTTATCGGTGTTTATGGTGCAACGCTCAAACTCAGCCAAATTTATGCCGGGAGTGCACGTATTTCCGGGAGGCAACAGTCATCCGGTCGACTTTGACGCCTTTTGGTCCGATTCCTACCGGCAAAAACGTCGGCTCAACACTGATTCGTGGCATAGGATTTTGGAAGAAACCGAAAGAAAGTCGCTCTCAAAGGTTCCTTTATACCACGATCACCGAAATAAGGAAAATCATTCGAAACTTTGGCAGCCGGCCGAATGGGCCTTTCGCCTTTGTGCACTTCGTGAATTGTACGAGGAATGCGGCATTCTGATTCTGTCTGACCTTCAGGAACGACTTCCCGAACCTACTGTAATTACAGTAACGCCAGAGGGTAGAACAAACTTGCTGGATATGGACTGTGAAAGACCCAGTCTGGTTCGAGATAAGCCAGAGCTGTTTCTAAAAATGTTTAAGGACAGTCGAAGGTATTGTCCGGCTTTTTGGCAATTGACTGACTGGGCAAATTGGTTGACGCCGGCGTTCAGCAAACGGCGATTTGACACGATTTTTTATCTGCTCTGCCTAAATCGTCAGGTCAATTTCAATATCTGCTACGAGGAATTACAGGGGGCCGAGGTATGCAATTTTTGGTACCTTTGGTCCTGTAAATTTGAAAACCTGATGACAACAAAGGAGGGATGTTTGTAGGCAGGGCACGTCATTGAAAGGCTCTAATAAAAGTGCCGGTCTCCGAAAGAACAGTGCAACTTAAACAAAAACGAGCTTTTCAGTTTAAAGTTATGCATAAAATACTTGCATAGGTATAGAATTGAACAAAATTCTTCATGTTATCCCTATGTATCACACCGCTTTCCTGGTTGTCGGAAAATCGCGCGGTCCCCGATAGCTATCGGACGCATAAAACTTTTAGTTCCCGACGTAAAAATTATCGGGAAAAAATTCCCGAGTTTTTTTCCCGATAGCTTCTGAGAATTTCGCCTGAAAATTCCCGACAATTTGAAAAAATTCCGCAAAATTTTTCCCGATACCCAAAATAAAAAAAGACTAAAAAAGGGGAGACTATTTCTTTGTTTATTTTCCATGTTTTGAAGGTATTTTAGAGGCGGGAATGAAGTGCCCGTGCCTTTTTCACATGATATATCTGACCTCTACCTACTTTTCAAGAGGAGAGGTAGGAGGTGTTTTTTCTCTGTTCTAATCTTTCCGGACCCCCGGGGGTAACCCCCCGCCGGCGTCAGACCCCAAAGCTCCTCCTCGGATGACCTGTTACATGTATGCTTTCCAGTATGAATTAAATGCTTTTGTATGGACCGTACGTACAATATGTGTCACTGAGACGACATGGCAAGGTCGGTCGGTCGGTCGAGGCAATTATTTGAATATTACGGCGTCCAGTCTGAGCTCTGCGAGCAACGGCGGCAGCGCAGCCAGTCGGCCTGTACGTGCATTGTTTGTTTGATAGGAGTGTATGGCGGTCTAACCTCAACTACAGCGCCGTTTCTCACATCAAGGGCCGTTTGCGTTCCTCAAATCCAAGGCCATTTTGCAGCTCGTGGGCATTTCGCCAAGTTAGTCATCAACTGCTACGTACAGTACTACTACTAGGTAAGCTACTGTCTGTTGCTTACGCCCTCCCTGGCCGTACTCATTCCCGGCTGTACCGTTTCCCGTTTGTACCCCCGGCCGTACCCCTTTCCGGTCATACGTACATACCCCGTCCCGGCAGTCCCCCGTCTCCGCTGTACCCCATCTCGGCTGTACCCCGTCCAGGCAGTATCCCGTCTTGGCTGTACCCCGTCCGGGCAGTACCCCGTCTCGGCTGTCCCCCGTCCAGGCTGTCCCCCGTCCAGGCTGTCTCCTAATTGTGTTACATACACACAATCCGCTGCCATACCAATTTCCGAGCCACACGGTCTCTGACCATACCCCCTTCCATACATGTGACAGGTCATGCACCGAAGGGGGTTAGTGGGGCTCTGGCACCGGTCGCGGGCTCTGAGCCTAAATTAGAGGAAATTTGCTCAAAAAATTACTTGCCAGAAAATCGGAGAGGTGTTAAAAAGTAGTCTCGGGGGCCCCATCGCATGGCCTAAGCAATAAATAGGGTTTAACTCCCCCCAGCCGAAAACCCAGCTACATGTATGCTACATGTACAACACCTAAACGAATTATTTTTGATCCAATAAACACCGGATTACCATACGGCAGACATGGGCAATGGGGGCTGGCTTAGGGGGGTTGCCCCCCTCAGGCTCTCACCAACCCCCTCAGCAGGACGGTACCCCCTCAGGAATTTTAAGGAAAAATTTGGTATAGAAAATTACGATAAAAATACCCCTGGATTAGGATTAAATGAGATTTGAAGAACTTATTTTAACATAATCTAATGAAAAATAAGCCAAAAAATGTTGTGGAAAGCCAAAATTCGGACTTTTTGGTTTACCACGCACTCAGCCCCATGCATGGTCCGGAAAAATGGGTTGGGGTAGTCAAAATCCGAAATTTTGGGGGTGGGCCTGCCGGTTTGGGGGGGTCGCGGCGATTTTGGTAGGTGGGGTCAGGAACAAAAATCGGCTTCAGGTGGGTGGGTGGGGTCGTTTGGGGGGGGTCGAGCCCAAGTGGGGGGTGGGCAAACCCCCCAGACCCCCCGGCCCATGTATGCTCAGCCCCCCTCAGGAAATGAAAATTCTACCCCCTTCAGCCGAAATGCTCTGCCATACGGTATATATCGGTTGCGAAACAACAGCCAGATCGTTGTGCCAGGTCCACTCTGACGGGAACTACTCAGCAAGGCCCACGAGGGACACCCAGGGATCGTCCGCTACAAACGCAAACTCAGAGAAGGCTACTGGTGGCCGGGAATGGCTACTGAGAGCCAGGAGTTTGTGCGCCACTGCAGTGCCTGCCTAGATTCCGCCAAGTCGCAGCCCAAGGTGCCCACACATGGAGAACATCTGTACACACCAGAGGAACCGTGGGTAGAGCTGTCAATGGACATCACTGGTCCATTTGACACGGCCCCAGCCCACAAGAAGTGCATTGTGGTGTTGCTGGACAACTACTCCAAGTATCCGGAGATTCTCTGCACCACTGATACATCATCCAGGAGGATCATTCAGTGGTTGAAGCAGGTATTTGCTCGGTATGGCAATCCTGCCAGAATCCTCACGGACAATGGACCACAGTTTGTCAGCCTGGAGTTTGAGGAATTCCTGCAGGAGAGGGACATCTTCCACCAGAAAGCTCCAGTCTACACACCACAGCAGAACGCATTCGTGGAGGTGTTCAACCGGTACCTGAAGCATCATATCCAGACCCTCACCAGCACTCAGGAATGGGAAGAAGGACTGACACAGATTCTGTGCCACTATCGAGCTACAGCTCAGGAGGGTGAGCGTGAGAGCCCAGCAGAAAAGCTGTTCGGACGTCAGCCGCGCCTTGCCTTTGAGGTTTGCCGTCAGTCACGCCCCAAAAAGGAGGAAAGGGAGGAGGACCTGGAAAACGCTCGAAAAACTGTTGCTAACAACGCAAAACCGAGCAGGAACACCAAGGAAGGAGGTAAAAGAACACCACCCTGGCGGCAGATGTACTACAAGGGACAACGCGTTCGTGTCAGGAGGAGCCACACTCCCAAGGGACAGTCGCCATGGTCCCACAAGTGCTACACAGTGACGGCAGTTCTGGCCAGATACAACTACAGACTGTCAGACGGTCAGCTGTGGAATGCAAGGAATTTGCAACGCGTACCAGACACCCCAGCAACACCAGCGTTGTATGAGGTCGAGATGGGTCACAGAGAGGTCGCAGAGAACCAGCCGCAGGAGCGCAGATACCCTCTGAGAGACAGAAGACCTACAAGGCGATACTGTGACCAGACCTGTGCATTTGACTGATAAGGCAGTGTTTAAAAAGGAAGGGGTGGTTGGTGTGTCCGCGCTGTATGTAGATTAGCTCAGACAGCGCGTAGGTCAGTGATACTGGCAGGCCGCAGCAGCTGAGTGAATCAGTCACTCAGTATCTCTCTCCCTTACTACCTGCTGAACGGTCGGCCACATTATTATTAGTCTGTTTGTAACCTGTGGGTTGTTGTGTGCTTAGAAGTAAACGGTGTTCAACAGTCACTGGCCTTAGCACACTCAGACGTCAACCAACTACAGACGGATTACCCCCCACCTGAGGAAACCCCCCCCAACCCCCCTCCCCCCAGGTCGGCCTGGAGCTGTTACATGTATGCTAGCCACCTATCTATTTACCTAGCCACCTACCTAGCTACCTACCGAGCTACCTACTGCTCCGGGCCGACCTGGGGGAGGGGTTTTTTCCTCAGGTGGGGGGTCGAGGGGGGTTTCGCCCAGGTGGGGGTCCCAAATTTCGAATAGCTCCAAAACGCCTAGAAATGCGTTTTTAGCACGTTTTTTTCAGTAAGGACAGTAAAAATCGCAATTTTAAGCTGCCAAATAGCGTTTTAAAGCTAAAAACAAGCAAAAAATGACAAAAAGAGCTTCCAAAAACACCGAATTTTCTTAAATATCAGCATTGGAAACGCCAAATTCGGTTTCCAAAGGCTTTTCAAGTGAATTTTAGGCTAAAAATTAGTGATTTCTGACCCAGTTTGTTAATACTGGAGCCACTACTACTAGTACTTGTATTTTTTGGTTGGGGGGAGGGGGTCCCTTAACCTGTCTCGGGGGGGGGGGGGTGAGGGGGTTTTGCCTTTCCAGCAGGGGGTAACCCCAAACCCCCTAGTACATGTATGCACCTACCTACCTACCTAGCCTAGTGGGGTGTGGGGGTTACCCGGAATTTCTCAAACTAAAATACCGTATAGTTACCTACTTCGAAGCCGGGCAACTGAATGATGAACAGAGGAAACCTACATACGCAACAAGATACTCAGATAGGCCAGAGGTCTGGGGCTACGATCTCTCAAACTAAAATACCGTATAGTTACCTATTTCGAAGTCGGTAACAAAATGATGACGCACCACTTGGGACTATTTATACCCTTAATATCCGCAGCGCATGGCGCGTTTTAAAGAAAAACTTTTAGCCGTAGAATTTCCGCTTTTTTTCTTCCGCTGCGGTTCTAAATTACGAAATTTTTCTCTTCACATTTCTGTCGTTTTGTTGTCAGCTGCTTCTCTCCCGGAATACTGTTGCTAAGTAAATTTATTTGAAATATAATTTAATTATAATTTACTTACCATACAATTTACTTGTATTAGTAAATTTCTAAAAAAATATAATTAAAATTACACTTAAATTTTACTTAAAGCAGAAATTCACTTTTAATATAATTAAAATTATAATTTACTTGCCAAATAGTTTACTTGTATTAGTAAATTTCTAAAAAAATAAAAATTTGGGTATACATGTATGTACGTACATAAGAGGGCGTCCGCTTAACGGGAAGGCTATTACGGTTTGAACCAAAAATCAGGCGGTGTTTTAGTACATACCAAAAGTCGCCTTTTCTGGCTGTTTTGACGCTGAAGTACGTACTATAGCTAAAACCTATGTACATACACGCATCAATCTATTCACATTAAAGACTGGTTGTAGCACGGGAAGACAAGACAAGCGCAAACGTGAGTCTTTTCCTCTCCCGGAAAAGCAACCAAAAGTGTCTTGAATTTTGTTCTATGTACTGTACAATGTACGTCTTTGAAGCTTTAAACAAATACGCGAAGTACTACTAGTAATTTTTCTCCTTTGTCCGATACGTGTGTTTAACTAGTCTGATGTGCCGGTGCGATCTATTCTATACATTCCTAGTTATTTTTTCTTGCGTTGCTTAGGTGGAAAAGGTAGTGATATGTGCGTATTTCTGTGTTATACTCGTATGTAGTACTGCGTTATACACGCACATCTGTTCGGTCTCAGTGATTCTCCAAACATTCTGGTTCTACCTATTTTCATGGTATCTGCTGTACGTATCGTTATTCCTATCTGATATCGTTTATGTTGTTGTTATGCTGTTGTTATTCGACTTTCTTTGACCATGCAGAATGATAAAAACATCTCTGGTGGTGACTTTGTCAGTTGTGCTCGCTCATACATGGGGGTCTGCTCCCCCGATACGATTTTTCCCACCCCCCTCGATTTTTCTGGCAAGTAATTTTTTGAGCAAATTTTCCCTATTTTTTGCAAACTCAGACAGACAAATTGCCAAAATCGCCTGAAAAACAACACTTTTAAGCTGTATTTCAGCCCAAATTAGCAATTTTTGACGATTTTTAGCCGAAAATAGCGATTTTTGAGCGTTTTTTGATGCCCGACCCCCCTCCCAAAATTTGGGCTCAGACCCCCGGCCGGCGCCATACCCCCAACCCCCCTTCGGCGGATGATGTTACATGAATGTTTGTGCTCTGATTATCAACCAACACTTATTTCAAGTCTTAGCAGTCACCTTGCATATTGCAGAGTCTTATGCAGTAAACATTTTTCAGGAGATATTTTTGAGACCGATCCTAAAGCGTTCAACTGAAATCTAATTTAAAATGTAAATTTATGCGTTTGGCACAGGTCAACCTGTGCATGGATCCAATTTTTCGGCACTGCGTGATGCTGAATATCCCTGACCGGGGCTCAAAATTTAAGCTAGCCCGGTCAGCAGGGCTCTCTAAGTTCGGCCTATTTCACATAAAAATTGTGTTAATTTTTACAAAACTTTTATAACGTTTAAGTTGCCCTTGTGAGTTGCGAAATCAAGACGACAATTGGGTCGGCTTCCACGAAATTAACTTTACTCCTTGTTTCCGCAAAAATTTCACTATTATGATTGTGAATGATATGAATAAGCAAAAACTTATGACTAAGAGGTATATAGTTTGTTTCGTCGTCGTTTTCCCATTCCAAGCCAGATGTGGAGCGTGAAATACATTTTTGGAAACGCTCCACGCAGCATGGATATTTAGGGTATAAATAGTCCCAAGTTGACGCACCTACTGAGGTCGGCACATAGCTATCTATTTCTCGAGATGGGCACCTAAATAAAAACTTGCAGCAGAGCTCGAATGGCTAATTATCGAAGAAAGTATAAAATTACCTACCTGCCTACCTTCCTACCTAGCCACCTACCACTGCGCCTACCAAGGTCACAACCTACTTAGTTCGCATCAAACAGAATGACTGCCTACAGCAACTACCGATCCACCCACCGAGTAACATTTTTAGCAAGCTCTAAACCATATACAGCAAATAGTGAAAAGGAATTATTTCTTTTCTTTTCTTTTTTTGTTGTTTTAGTTTCCCGATTTCCGATTAGAAACGGAAACAATTGTCGGGTAAGTGCACCCGATTTTCGCCTAACCAAATTCCCGATTTTCGCATTTCAGCCGTTTCCGATAACAAATTTCTATTCGGGAAATGATTGTCGGGAATTTTTCATTGTCGGGAAATTTCATTTAGAGAATTATGCGAAAACTCCATATGGCGTCGGTAGGTTACAAGGGGTTATTACTGCGGTTCACATATGGATTATATCTCCCAGGCCCTTTTGGAACATGCATGTAGTTGGGTTTTCGGCTGGGGGATTTTTCTGATCCTAAATAGGGTTTCTGGGCTATGCCCAAAGGGGGTTTCAGCGACCGTTTTTTGGTGTCCAAAAGTGGGGTTTCGGCGAGCTTTTTTTGGGCTCAAAACAGGGTTTTAAGGACTAAAAATGGGGTGAAAATCCTGTCAAACATTAAACCATTAGAAACGAACATTAGCCCTGCTGCAATTGTGCTAATGTCACTCCAAAAAGCCAAACACTCAAAAATGGTTCCGATTTGCCTTAATTTTCAAATACTTACTGTACATACGGTATGCTTGTAGAAGTACGAAAAGCATTCTTTCAATTGAATCTGTTTTTATCAGACTTACCGCAAAACTTACTGTTGCTAAATATGCTTTTGACCAGAAGCACGGTAATAACATAAGAAATGTTAGACAAGAGCGATAGGAATTCGCAAAATGGACAGCGAATATTTGCTTCAATAATTTAAATGCAACACCCTATTCTAACTTGTGTGTTAAGTTTGTTGTACTGTGTGCGTCCCAAAAATTTCAAACTTTGTATACTAATAAACAAATATGAAAATAAACAAAAATATTTAGTGGTGCTGCCCTAAGACTGCACTGGTTCAAAGCAAAGACGGTCAAGTGAATTTTGGACCTCCGCAAGTGTATGAATTGGGTCGCCTGACAGAGTTCAAATCGGTAGAAGAATTAAAGACGGCTAAAGAACCCAATTTGACCCGAATTTGTCCTCAAATTGTTTCCACGGCCGATGGCGTTTTGACGGCTGTTTTTCAAGGTTGTTTACTGACTGGAGTGATTTGTAATTTACATACTAGTCTTAGGGGATGACTTGTACTTGGAAGATTCGGCCGCCGATGTGAAGCCTCGATCGATCGAACAGTCGGCCGACCAATCACGATTGAGTGCCAATCAGCTGCATAGGGTGGAGTTTCGACCGGTCAATGGAGCTCCGATGTGGTCGGGGTGGACTTTTCATGTCTCCGATGCTATTAGAAAAGATTTACAGACCTAATTCTTTCTTCCGTTGTCGTTCGTCATGTTTGAATGCTAGTTCGAATAAAATTTTATACTATGTGCTGTTTCTAGTACCCTGGTACTGGCAATCTGGGTTTTGTGAAAATAAAATTGAATCCGTTTACAGTAGTACCGGGTACCTTATCCCGTTGATGCAGACCAGGGAGCAAAAGCTCCCAAGTTGTCCCCGAGAGTCGGAGACAACCCCTTGTCCCTCTACAGTAACCAGCCTTCAAACTACAGTATCCACCCCTTGTCCCCCACTTCTTGTCCCCCAGAGGACAAATTCTTGTCCCCAAGAATCAGGGGACTTCTTCCTGTCCCTGGGGGACAACTTCTTGTTCTTTGTATAAAGCTTATAAGTTCATAGGCGGTGGTATTGGTAACACCTGAATGAAGTGTAGGCGTAGAATTGATCGTTAGACTAAGCCTAAACTTAATTTTAAAGGTTACGGTAGCCGTCAGAATGAAGTGAGGGTTAAATTAGGGATCGTATTGTTGACGTTTAGGTGGTTATTTATGAATATAAGTATGGCGGAGTGGTTTTGTTTTTTAGGGTTTTGCTTAAGGGAATTTGTGCTGGTGGGGGTTTGATTTCTTGGTGTGTTGTTGTGGGGTTCAGTATAATGGGGACTGTGTTTGGTTTTTCGGTATTTCGTTGAGTGACTTTCTATTGACGGAGGGAGGTGGGGGTTGATTTGTTTGTTCTTTTGCTGTGGAATTGCGTATAGTGGTGAGTTTTTGGTTTGTTGGGATTTCGTTGCGGGGATTTCTATTGCAACACGGTGGGAGGGTGGGTGGGGGGTTGATTTCTTGCCCTTTTTTTCTCGAATTTCATAGAAAGACTCGACACACCTTTTTGCGGCTAAAGCCGCAACTTTTTTTCATAGGATTTCTTTGCCTTTCTTGAGTCGCTGTGACTGTTATGCGGGTTTAAACCAGCCAGGTCAAATTTTAGGTCAAATCGCGCAAATTAGTGTTTTTAATTTGGTCGACGTTCCAGCGGTGGCTGATTTTCTATGGCGCGAGGTACGAAGGAGCAACCAACTTGATTGTTTAAAATATACTAGAAAGATGTGAATATTCATAGCACAGCTAAATTAATGCGAAAAAGTATGATTGCAAGTGTTGCGTACAATAAAAGACTGAAATGGCAAAAATTAAGAGTCACAGAAACTTCAACACCGTTTGTGCGGTTAACGGCACAGAGCAGAGAGCCAATTCTTGTATCATTCGAAAGCCTGAAGTCTACTGTACACGGAACCGAATCTTGCACCGAATTCGTCGTTTTTTTCACAAGAATGAGGAACACGAAAAAATAGCTCACACTCCGTTTCATATACATGTAAATGCATCACATACTCCTATCAATAACGGAACACAAAAAAGAATTTGCGCTTGAAGTTGCAAACACCGTTTTCGGACCACTTTTTTGGCCGTGTTTTTGTATTTTCTATTCCCCGCCGCGCGAACGTGCTTTGGCCATCCCAATATACATATGTAACTAGAACTTTGCAGCACTCAGTACAATCAGCTAAAATCGGCGCAATATAATGGGCCCCTGACACATAATTACATTCTAGAACGAAACTTAGCCAACTTTACTACAGCAACTAAAACGCAAAAAGCAAACGCAACTAATTAAGGAACTGAAAAATAGATATAACTTCCTAGCGTTTGCTGCACCCTAGGAATCAAGCATGCGTCTGCTTCTCTGTGTCCTGGCCTTGGTAGGCTGTCACCCCTTTTGTTCATCTAAATGTACGTAGTTTTTCAGCAAGTGTTCGCGTACTCGCAAGCTTTGCAGTGTATGCAGTACGTCAAAGAAGAACTGGACGAACACTGGGAGAGAATTACTAAGGATTTGGATGCGCATTGGAGGAAGCTGGAAAGTAAGCATCTTTCTGCGAACACAGTGTTCTTTTTATTTAGTTTCATGCATGTAACAGGGGTCTGGTCTGGGGGCTCTGCCCCACCCGACTCAGGCCAGCCCCCCCGGATGGGGACCCCCCGAGACGATTTCTCCAACCCCCTCCGATTTTTCTTTAGACTTTCAGAGACAAAAATTGCCAAAATCGCCTGTAAAAAAGCACTTTTTAGCTGTAAGAAGTAAGCAGGGTGTCTTAATAAAAATTTCGTCAATTTTTCAAGAATTTATCCATGTTCCGTCTGTTCCACACATGCAACAGGGGGTCTGCCCCCCCACCCGACTTAGGCCAGACCCGCCGGATGGTCCCCCGAGACGGTTTGACGATTTTTAGCCGAAAAATTGCGATTTTTTCGATTTTTGAGCGTTTTTAGTGCCCAACCCCCTCCCAAAATTTGGGCTCAGACTCAGACCCCCCTCCTCCTTCGGCGGATGACCTGTTACATGTGTGATTAGTTTGCCTAGAATTTGTTTAGCTAAACACAACAAAAGCCATTCATTAGAAGACCGCAAAGGCTGGTTTACGGACAAGCACCATCACATAAACAATCATAACAATGACCCGGACACTAGCTGGTGCAAAGCTCTCAATAAATTCAGCACCTTGGTAAAATGCCAGTTTTCCTTTTCACATGATCCTGAGAGGGTATTTATTTACTGAACGACTATCTTGTACAGTCTGGCACTTAACGCCGTTTATGGTACCGGTACCTAGGCTAGTGGCACCATATATGCACTATATTATTGGCACTGCCGCCACTGCTACTGGTGTCAGTGCTTAATATGGTACCCCTACCGAAGGCCATGATTGCCTGTTGTAGACGGAAGAAGAGTTCAGACACAGTGCTCTGGGCTACAAGATCCTCACAAAATTGCCAGATGACCCTTGGGACGAGTCAGAATTCCTAGAATGGGCGGCCGAGAGTGATTTGAATGGCAACGACACAGAGATCGAATTGATCAAGATAGTTGAAGCTGTGGAGAGAACAACCAAACAACCCTCTGGCCTCCCGCCTCGCAGGCGCAGACTACAGACTCTGCCTGACTATGTCTTTCATGACACCGGACCGGTGGGGGACCAGGTATGCAATAATTTGATTGATGATTTTCATTTCCTGCTCAGAGATCTGCGTATTTCAGGGCGCTTGTGGTTGCTGTTACATGTTCTCTTCAGTAAGTTCATAGATGTATCACTAGCATATAAATAAAGCATACATGTAACAGGGGGTCTGGGTGTTGGTCTGGTTTTTCTCCACAATCCATAAACCCTTTGCAGATTTAACATAACTCATGAACGTCTGTTTGCACCATCGCACACAACTCTCTACGCGAAAGTTCGTTATTAAAACATTGAATAGGGATCGGGCGCAAGACTCGATCGGTTCAATCAATCAAGTCAATCAGTCTTTTAAAATTCCGGCCAACTCGTTTTAGAATGGTATAACTCTGGGCAACCAGCAGACTTAGGACTTACGACAAACAAAAACTTGAAACAAATAATAATCGTGCCAAATATCTTTTCATCCAGTTGAAAATTGATGGAATGGCAGCCGTTTGAAGTTATTCGGAAAACTCTAACACAAGGCAGACATTCTTTTTTGACCAAACACAGTATAGCAAAGTTTTCTAGGTTCATGCACTGCAAGGCGTAATTGCCAACTTCAACAAGCAGCCGGCCAAAAGTCTGTCAGTGAAGGAGTTGTTGGACTGCTTTGTGGCTCAACGCGACCCTGACCCCAACGAGGAAGACCCTGATTGTAGAGTCGACCCCAGCAATAACAACTGCTGTGGTGGCAACCCTGGCCCGGTCTACAGATTCCTCAGTGGCTACCAGCTCGAAGGGCAGCCTGATTATGCACCCTATGATGAAAAGGTACCAGTGCAGTTTGGAATCAATGAGAGCTGAGCTCAGTCCCCTCTTTCAAACAATGGTCTTTGTTGAGGATGAGCAATGCAGAGTTGCAAAGGGCAGCAAGTATTGGACGTACAAGGTGCAAGGGTTCGGTTGGACCGGACCTCAAAATGCAGACGCTATGAAAGCAGCACTGGCCAAATATCCGTTGGTTGTCTCCATCAACACAGATATTACTGGTCTGCAGGACTACAGTCGTGAGTTTCCATAGTCTAAGAGGAGAGGCCTTACTGGAGATAGGCACAGAACTGTAGAGAGCATCAAAACAGCTTCTGTACTTCAGACGGAATAATAAACAAGCCCGAATGTCTCAACAGCCAATCGGCCGAGTGTCAGCAACCCACTGATCATGCAGTGCTGGCAGTCGGTTACAATGCAACCGGTAACTATTGGATAGTGAAAAACAGGTGAGAGAATACATTGATCAAGAAGTGAAGAAGAGGTGCAAGACCAATTTCAGCTGGGCCACAAACTGGGGAGAGAACGGCTATTTCAAAGTAGCCATGGGCTCTGATGTGGGCAGAATTGAGCAAGATGGCGGCTACTACCCAATTCTGGCTGAGGACCCTGATGCTTCTGAAATCGCAAGTGAGCACTTTGAAGCACCAACTGACCAGATCTCTTCAAACATGTGACCTTTGCAGAGATAGGACACATGTGTGAGGTGAGTGAAGGTGTGACAAAGCAGACAGGCGAAGAATGGGTGGATGACGGTTGGGCAGTGATGGGCTGCAAGCTCGGACAGATAATGCCTACTTTTGTGGCTTGCTTAGTCGACAATGGCAGTACTAGGATACCAGCTGGCACAACTGGCAAAGACAAAGACGGATTTGCGTACAGATGCGAGGATGAGAATGGAGAGTATAGCTTAACACCACTTGACTCTGGTGAGGTTGCTCAACCAGCCAATGATAGTGATGTCTGTCTGTTTGAGAACTGTATAGTAGTACTGTTGGCACTTCTGTAGGAACTGGAGATGCTGCTACTACCATGGTTCATGGTGATACAACTCAGATGGCTACTGATGGTATGTTTTGACAGCATGATACAGACAGAGCAAACTGTTCTGTTCCATTCATTGCCGGCAGTGTTGTAGGTGAAGATACTGGTGGTACTACAGCCTTTTATGACACAACACAAATGCCAGGTATTGTTTATGCTGTTTTGTTCTGTTAGCAGCACCACAACACATTATTTCTCTTTGTGCCATGTCCCATCCAAACACGATTGATGGTTTGAGCAAAAACTCACTGTTTTTAGTTTTGGAAAAGTGATTTTCGTGATGACAGTATGATGTTGGATTTGATTGAAGTGCTATTCAGTCTAGGGTACGAAACGACGCAAAATCCTGATGAGTACTGAAATCTATGACAATAGCATCTGCCACAGAAGACATAGTGTACTTATAGTGGGATTGGTTTTATAATTTGCCCGTGAATTATTCTGTACACCATTATAAGGTCAGCAACTATTCAAGTATAACGAGGGACAAAACAGCAAATGATATGAAAAACCAATAGACTAATGTAACCTACGTAATGCAACTACTGAGTTAGTATTGAGTGTAAAGAAAGATATGAAGTCGTTTGCAGCTTACAGTATCCAGTGCTACAGTTGCATGTCGGAGCATGCTCAGTACTTGTACCCCAGAATGGATATACTCTACAAGAGGCCCCAATTATTCAATGCAAGGTGCGATCGACCCACTTTGGATGCTGATTATTTGAAGGGAAGAAGAGCTAACAAAAGCTGTCCCGATATGTGCATTGAAATGAGAACTGAAGACACTCTATTTGGTAAGGTTGCTACCAATTTTTCAGTTGACAGATTTGTCAAAAAGCAAAAGAATGCAAACGTTACGTACCCCTCTTGAAGTCTCTATCCCGCTTCGGTATGCAAGAGTATCGGTACTACCAGGGTCCGCCAAAAAAAACAACCCAGCAGATTATTCGCTGTAGCAACCGCAAATCTAAACGGATTTGAATGAATCATTTTTAAATGAAAGATAAATAAATCCTTAAAAGACTACTGAAATTTTCATTAATATACTCTGCTTAGTTCCTGAGATATTGGCTCTCAAAATCAAAACAGCAATTTTGGCAGTGAACTAGAGATATTTTTTTATTATTCTGCACTTCGTAATAAAACGGATTCATGTTACTGCTAAGGGCTATTGGAGGCTTTACTGGTGACACAGAAACTCGGTTTACTTCAACACTAAAGTATCATTAGCCCCAGCAGTAGGAATCTGCTATGAAATGCAACGGAATCGCTCTTGTTCTTTTCCAAAATCTGTTTCACATTAGAGGGCAAATATCTCAAGAACTAAACTGTTAATCTCAATAAATATTGCACCAATTTTTGAACAATTTATCAATCTTTCATTCAAACAAGACGGTTCTTCAAAATGAGTTTATATATATGGTATATAGTATCACCTGAGGCTTGGATCGAAATGATACCATATATGGTACCACTTATCGATTTGAAGGAAGGATGCCTTATACGTACGATATCACCTGATGTCTCGATCGAAAGGGTATCAGATATATGGTACCGGTACCACAAGCATATATATGATTACCGATACATATATGTCGTTACTTCCCTGACTGCTAGAGATCTAGAAGCCTAACCAGCCCGTTCGAAACCACCGTAAAAATCGCACATTCCAAAAATCGCGACTAATCTGCGAATCCACGGGTAATCGCACTTTTTTTGCGGTGAGGAATCCAGCCGGAATCTAGTGTTTCCGAGTAAATTTATTTTAAAATTAAATAACTATTAAATTGCTTGCTCAGCCTTCAGTTGAAAATAACTTGCTATTAATTTGCTTGTTACCCAAACTCTGAAATTTAATTTGATACAAATTTGTTACTTGATATGAATTAAATATAGATTTGCTAAAATCAATACTCAATTCTTGAGGAAACAGCTCAAAACCTGGGTCGTATCAGTCCAAGATGAGTTGACCTTTCTTCAGATGGAGACAACTGGTCTACAAATTAGCATTTAATGAGTTGATATCTTTGCTATAAGCATGAACAAGGTCATCTTTGGACTGAACTTGTTGTTCTGTAGTCAGACTTTGGTTAGTAAAGCTGTCACAACGAGCAAATTTATATCATATTCATATCAATTTTCTAGGCCAATTTTACGAAATTTAATATAATATTAATTTGTTTGACAGTGATCGCGAGAAATTTAATTTGTTATTAAATTGCTATTTACTTGGTGATTTTGGCCAAAACAGTTTAATTTAGTTATTTAATTTTAATTTGATCGCAAACACTACCGGAATCGCAAAAAGTCTTTGGCTGTTAGTTATATTCGCCCTATGTTGCAAAACTATGATTCGTCAATTTTTTCAAAAACGCAGTTTTGCCCGGACGCATTGTTTACCGTGTTTACCGCAGATCTACGAATGCCATTTTCAAATTCTCAATTCGAAAGGACAGTAAATTCGCACAGTTTCAAAATTGTGGCAAAATCGCAAGTTGGGATTTTTTCCCCCTGCTGGATTCCTCGGGCCTGCGAATTTATGGCAAAATCGCAATGAATCATGATTAGTGCGAGGAATTTCACAATCACGCAAAATCGCAAAACTATGGTGGTGGTGTGGTGTTTTGGGTGGGGATAGCCAAAGTTCGACCTAACCTTACCAGTCGGTTTTGCAGAATAAAACAAAGGCCGTTTTAGGTGTTCGTCAGTACACCTACATGCGTGGATGCATATCGGACGTCCGCGAATACAACCGAACAGCGATGCGGCCATTTACATATCGCAAGTACTGTAGTTATGTTGGCATGAAGGACTTGTTCGAGAGAGGCCACAGTCCTCAGTACCGTTTCGCCGAAAACGACACCGCCTACATGTGCAGTTGCCACAGTGACTTTTGCAACGGCGCGGCGTCTGGTGGCTGACTTTACTTATTCTCCATTCTTTACTGCTGTTGCTACTGTTGTTTGGTATTGGATTTTCCGTTTGTGTATGTGTATACACATTTACCTTCAAATGTGTATGGTAATTTGTGTATACACATTCAACAAAACAATGTGTATTTTTGTGTATATTTGTGTATGTGTATTGTACTGAAAATGCAAATTTTTTGGTAGATTTTGAGCCAGAAATGCTAGGAAAACCAAATTATCTCAATGTCTGTTGCTTTAAACCATGGATAGCTTTGAAATCGAGTTACTTAGGCCATTTGATGGCTTTATCAGGATATCTACCGTTTATTACTGCAGCAAAAACATCGAAATTTTACGATTCTGTTCGAAATTTTATCGACTTTTGCTGTTTAAATACACATACACAAAAATACACATTTCGAGTAGTGTTTGTGTATGGTAATGTGTATCTGAATTTTCAATGTGTATGAGTATGTGTATGTGTATACACATTGAGAAAAACAATGTGTATTTTTGTGTATGGTAAATGTGTATGTGTATACAGTACACAAACAACAGTACCTGTTCCTGCGACGGCGACAAGTTGAAATGTGATTTTTATGCCATTGTTGCCATGTAGAATTGATTGTCTACCTGTGGCGCTATAAATTGAGCTATAATACGTGCCCTGAACACATTTTCTCAATGTATATGTATTAGGTATTTTGTGTAGATTTTGTATACTATTTTTAGCACTGGCAATAAAATTCAAAACAAGAAAAGTCTAGAATGACTGACTGACTGTCGAGCTAAGTGTAAAGAACGTTGTGTAGCCGGAAAAGAAAATTGAATTTTAGACGCTTGACCACTGATCGGGACGGGCAGAAAAAACTGCCCAGAGCTCTTTGCCCCAAGGGGTCTCGGTTTTAGCGCCCTTCTATAATGCCAAATCAAAAGCGATTTACGGGCCCTCTGGAAGCTAAGCCGATCGAACGAGCTGTCTACGCTAAATGGCGCGAAGAGCTGCTCAAGTTCGATTCAAAACAGGGCGCTGATACCTAAAGTTCATTCTAGGATCGGTTTTACTCTCTACCAGGGATGGATATTTTTCCGAAAAAACCTCGGCCTGTTTTTTTTTCAGTTTTTTTTCGGCTTTTTCCTAAACCGCGGAAAAAAACTCCACCCCAAGTTCCGAGCGATTCTTAGAAATCTACTCCACAATGACGTCTCAACCGTACAAAAAAGTCTCGAGCAGTGGAACAAACTAGAAGAACGATTTCGAAATGGTGTCATAAAAACGCATAGAGTCACCGTATCGCAAGCGCGGTGTCCACTTGTTAATGGGATTCCCCTTGAAGGACATAGATTACCAGATCGATATGTGGGACGGAGCCTACCGTATGCCTGCCAACCGATCAGACGACCTGAAAAAGACGTTGTTTGAATCTCACTCACTAGCTTCTCAGTTCAGCACCTTGAACAAGACAAGACTTCTTCGCGTTTTCCGCTTCATCACCAATAAGGTGGATCCGGTCTACCCAGATGATTTTGGCAGGATCGATATCGCTTTTGCCCTGGAATCGGTCGAATTTGTTGTTGAAGCTGAGAAGGTGATCTTGAAACCAAAGTGCATCTTGATTGGAGAAAAACCGGTTTGTAATATCACAATTAAAGCTGTGGAAGCGACAAAGACTTTGATGAACCCGGCTGATCTGCCTGATATCCAACGCTGGTTGGACTACAGGGTGGCTCGCACGTTTGAGGCTGTCTATGGCTCGAGCATTCCTTTCTTTGAAAATAAGATTGAACGAAGAAAAGAACGTCTGAGAATAGACTGGAAGAACGACTCAACAAGCAAGCAATGTTCACTGCAACTACATTAACACAAATCGTTCGGTTTTAAGTTGCGCTAATCAATCTACCATCAACCAACTAACCATCTAACCATCAATGCTATCATCAACCAAGTGATGCTACGCCTTATGTATGCATAGACAATATAGCAACCCAGCAGTTTTTTACTTTTCCAACGGTAAATAAAACCAATTTAAATGACTCCTTTTTAAATAGAAGATAGATAAATTCTCGGAAGATTGTTGAAAATTTCATTAAGATACTCTGCTAGTTCCGGAGATATTTGCTCTCAAAATCAAACAAGTGATTTTGACAGTGAACAAGCGGGAATAAAAACAACCCAGCAGATTTTTTGCTGTAGCAACTGTAAATCTCAACCGATTTGAACGAATCTTTTTTTTGAATGAAAGACAAACAAATTATTGACAGAATGGTGAAATTTTCATTAAGATACTGTGCTTAGTTGGAGATATTTGCCCTCAAATTCAAAACAGTGATGAACAATGAACAACAGCGGTTTATATTTTGACAATGCACAACAGCTGTAGGAATCTGTTTTATTATGAAGTACAATGGAATAATAAAAATAGCTCTTGTTCATTTCCAAAATCTTGAATGACCTACCGCAGCGAGACTAGTCCAATTGGAGTATGCTCGTTCCCAAAGGGATATTTCCTAGGGCAGAATTATGACATTTTTGCGATTTTAACTGGTTGAAATAGTTTTTGTTCATAACTCTCTTACAAGTCATAGAAATATAAAATATCAAAAGATGTGTCTTTTCTTAGGAAAATATTCCCTAAAAACTGCAGCCGGTGGCATCTCCCCGTTTCTGAAAAAACTAAAGGTAGAAAAAGGAGGTGGATGGACATGTTTATCTGTATGTACCGTGTATAGCATAGCCATTCTTAGAGCGGCCATTTGTACAGATATGTGCGATTGTGTGTGAATTAGAAGGCAAGAAAATTGTTTATGTAGATATACAGCACATGTTGTCACTTGAGCAGTGTTTATAATTTACTGAGCGGTGCTAGGTGTCTACACGTGGAAACACATGGATATATTTTCAAATCTGATACTTTACTTTGGTACGAGATTAACTTTCAGAGCCTGAGACATACTACTATCAACTAGAGATGTGCAGCGGCCGGGCCTGCCTGCCAAGCGAGCATTTTGTTCAAGTACAAACGAACAAATTTAGAAACAAATTATAGTAAAGCAAAAATTAAAAATAACTACTGTTTTGCTGCTTTAGAATGCCAACTTTCAAGAGCTTAGTAGCTTTCATTTTGGCCTTTAATGATAAAATCAATGCCAAAAGCTTAAGAGTCGTTCTCTGGTCAGATCGAGTTTCAGTATTCAGACCCAAAATTGAAACTTTGGCCTAGAGAGCTGTAAGTTGGTACACTAATACATATCGATAGGTTATGTAACCACCGCAAAGGGTTGATTTCCCGATTTGACGCTCCAGTCCAGAGATACAGCCGTCTGAAAATCGGCTCACTTAACTATGGGACAAAAATTTCGAACTTGAATTTCTTTCCTGCTAAAAACAGTTGGGACCTAGAATTTGGGGATTTTACGTAACCTTTAGATTACTTTAAGAATTTTTGGTCGGTTTTCGATTTTGACGAAAAAAATTTTTTTCGATCCCCTACCCGCCCCCCTAGCTCGTCTGGAACCCCCCTATGTGGGTTTTTTTATTTCAGATTATTGTAGCGCCATTTGTTAGCTACAGATTGGTGCCAAGCACGATAGCCCACGGCCCGGGGCTTTGAAGTAAATTGACTTCAAATGGCTGAAAATCGCATTTTTTTCCAGTTTTACTATGGGACAAAATTTCGAACTTGAATTTCTTTCCTTGTAAAAACAGTTCGGACCTAGAATTTGGGGGTTTTACGTAACTTTTAGAGTACTTTAAGAATATTTGGTCGGTTTTCGATTTTGACGAAAAAATTTTTTTCGACCCCCTTCCCGCCCCCCTAGCTCGTCTGGAACCCCCCTATGTGGGTTTTTTATTTCAGATTATTGTAGCGCCATTTGTTAGCTACAGATTGGAGCCAAGCGCGATAGCCCATGGCCCGGCGTTTTTGAGTAAATTGACTCCAAATAGCTGAAAATCGCATTTTTTTCAGTTTTACTATGGGACAAAACTTCGAAGTTGAATTTCGATTTTCAGCTATTTGGAGTCAATTTACTCCAAAACCCCGGACCGAGGGTTATCGTGCTTAGCACCAATCTGTAGCTAACAAATGGCGCTACAGTACTCTGAAATAAAAAACCCACATAGGGGGGGTTCCAGACGAGCTAGTGGGGCGGGGAGGGGGTCGAAAAAAATTTTTTTCGTCAAAATCAAAAACCGACCAAAAATTCTTAAAGTACTCTAAAAGTTACCTAAAAACGCCAAATTCTAGGTCCCAACTGTTTTTAGCAGGAAAGAAATTCAAGTTCGAAATTTTTGTCCCATAGTTAAGCGAGCCGATTTTCAGACGGCTGTATCTCGGGCCTGGAGCGTCAAATCGGGAAATCCTTTGCGGTGGGTGCATAACCTATCGATATGTATTCGTGTATCAACTTACAGCTCTCTAGGCCAAAGTTTCAATTTTGGGTCTGAATAGGGCAAAGGGCCAAAACTCGATCAGTTCAGAGACTGACTCTTAATTAGGCAAGACAACATTGACAGGCAAAGGCTGGATTTTTGGCTGTCCTTGCACATCTCTACTACCAACGGTTTCGTAGTTCACTCAAAGACTGGCACAATGAGTTCTCTACTAGCCATAGCAAAATGCTTGTTTATTTGCATTTTCGTCAGTGGTGGCAGCGCCGAGAACACAGAGTCTTTCTTTGAAAGTCTAAACATGACTCTGCTGTTGCTGACAAACCAACCTAACCAACCAACCATCGACCTCTGGACCCACTTTCTTTCTCAAACCAGTGGCTCCCTGAAGATGCTTCATCAAATCTTACAGCGGATCAAACAAATCTTCCCTACCGATCTGCGCACGGCAATGCGTAGAGGATATACAGATGTGGTGACACCAGAAGCTTCTTGGTATTTCAAGATAGCCAACACTAGTCTAGAAATCATCAAGGAAATGCGAAGAGTATATGGATTAACACCCGGACTAAAAGGTAAAACCATTTCACTATACTGTGGGGATCTATCGGAAACCCGGAAATGGTTGGACGTTTCCCTGAAAGTAAAGCGACTACCATAAGATGTGACCATAATTTGCAAAAGTTGCCGAAAATTTCGTGCTTGGACAGTACCGCCCCACACCGCAATTACCGATTTCCCGGTCCGTCGGACCATAAATTGCCAAACTACTGTATCTACTGAATAAATTCGCGTCGAAAACCGTAAACGATTTAAACCAACAAGACTTCCGATAGATTTGCTTGGTATAGTAGCTTCTATGTACAAAAACATTTCTGTCTTTAGTAATAAATGAACTGTTTAAAAGCAACCAGCAAAAGGCGATCAGGCACCTTCTCCTAGAAGGACATGAAGATGCAGCGACAAAAATGTGCCAGATATTCTCTGCTTCTCCCATTCTCACTGAGTACTACACTACTGCATATAGCAGAGAACAGTGCAGACCTTCGTTCCCTTTCATCTACCCCAACCATCAGATCCCGTCCCGCATCGGGCCATTGCACCTGCGCCAAGGCAATTACAAAAGAGAGAACGATTGCCACATGTCGTTGAGCAATAACAAAACCGACGAAGGCCATTGGGGACTGATGTGTTCGTACGAAAAAAGACCCGCAGATGAGGGGCTGGTTTTAGTTGCGGCTGAAGGCAGTCTCTACCGCTGGAAAATCTTCTACAGAAAGAACAACACCAATTTCCCGCTTAAATTGACTGAAACCGATAAATTGGATGCAGAAAATGAAACCATGCTGGTCCGAGCTCAGTTGGCCAAATGCAAGACGTCCGATTCGCGTCCTTCCTTTACGTTTAGCAATGAGCAGTGTAAGATGCATATTAGTTCCTGGGTCGGGGAAACGGGTGGGGTGATAGGCTTTGACGACTATTATTCGATAAAATGGACTGTTGACGCAGGAGGGGAGCTGTGCACTTGTCAGGAGAACTAGGTATGTCGGGATGAGGTAGTCAGGGATTCTCTCCATCCAGTTATGTAAATATGTTGAGATATCTCTGTCTGACCATTGAATTGACTACTAAATGGAACAAAACAGGGTCTCTTGTCTTGAGGTATGAAAATAATGAATGTGACATTTTTATCGGCACTATAATTAGCCGAGATGTACAGTGTACAGCCAAAAGTTTGGACGCAGCCCTGAAATTTTCAGTTTTCTGTTAACCTTATGAAAATAACCGGGCAATTATAGGTGCCACGGACATATAACCGAACATTCAAAAAACTTCATCTGAACGTGTTCGGAAAAATATTCTGCATTTCCAAATACGAACTTCCCTCCTTATATATGCCCGATTCGAAAAGCCCGCTTGAGGACTCATCCGTACCTATCCACTGCATATGTTCATGTTATTCTGTACCTTTCCACATGAACCAAAACACCCAAACCGACCCATTACAAATGGGCTTTTCATGTATATGCACGCAATTTTCTCAACCTACAAACAAGAACCAACCTGAAGATCGGTACCTATAAATGCGGTCATACAAGAGAACCTTTCCAAAAGAATCAACATGCTGATTTGAACCATTAAATGCGGTCAAGAGAACCTTTCTGATGTGCAGTAGGTGGCTGCCTATTACATGCAGACGATTTGTGTTTGCCTTGCTAGTCAATTCCGCCCCATATCTGATTTTCTAACTATGAAATTTTTGTTCAGTACGCACTCTTTAGGTCATGGCACATTGCAAGTAGTTTCTTGTCCGGCCGGCCCAGTACAGGCAGAACAAGAAGAAAGAAAGAGACAGACCGCGATATTAGCTTTACTTGGCACACCCGGCCACACTAGACAGCATCTTGCCGCACACTACTCCTACTAGGCACACACACGTCGCGTCTTGGCCATGGGTAGTTTACGCTATCCCGTGTGTCACGGCGGCCCCGGCACCCGTGGAAGCGGTGTGTTTGTGGGTTCGAAACCTGTCGAGGCGATGGGAAGTAGTCGACACAAAGCCCAACCCAGGCCGTCGAAAGTCAGCAATGGCAAGTAGATAAATGGGAACCAAACCTTAGCTGTCTTGCACCCACCGACAGCAAAAGGGGAGGGTTGTTGTTATGGAGACTGCCGGACCTCGTGTCTCTTCCTGCTCTATAGCAGTTGGCTACTCCTAGTCCGAAAGGACAAAATGTTACAACAACAACAACAACAACACACACTGACACTAAAACAGCCTCCGTCCGACTGACCTTCCAAAAAACCATTCGAAACTGTGAAAGGGGTGACAGCGTTGTACGTACACACCACTATATTAAGAAATTAGACTGACCTAAAGGCACAATCAACAAAGTACGGTATGTACCAATTCAAACAAAGGTGCCAACTAATCACAAATTTATAGCAGCTAACAACATAAAACATCAACTAATTAACAATTAGCTTTGTCATGCTCTCCCGGGCACGACACGTTAGGGGCAGCAGAGGTTCCAGCACTGGGGCCCTGGCTTTCGTCGTCATCGTCCTCTCGCCCACTCCACACCATCCCATCATCCTCGTCCTCCTCTCTCTCGTCCTCTTCTTCCAACGGCTTGGCTGGGTTGGGTGGCGGCTTGGCAGTTCTCTTCTTCTTGCCGCGTTTGCCTCGCGTGCGCTTCTTTGCTTTGAAAAGCAGCCGACTAGCCACCCACCGCTGAGAACTGACGACACGAGGACCTTGCTTTGCCTGGCTGGCCCGGACGGCCGACATCTGCTGCTGACAGAGCGACAGCACCTGCCCGAGCTCCGAGCTCATAACTTGCCGTCGATCTGGACGTGGTTGATGGTACTGGATTTGAGCGTGATGGTGCGGGCCTTGGGCATGACCCCGGAACGAACCTCTGCGCTGCTCATCACACAAAACAAATCTTAACAACAAAAAGCTTTGTCGTGCTCTCCTGGGCACGACACGTTCGGGGCAGCAGAGGTTCCTGCCCTTTTGCAAGAGATTTTGAAGCCGTTTGAAAGACAGGCCAAAGGTTTTGCTGAGCTCAAAATGATCAAATTTCTTCGCAAAAGATACCTGGTATCTTTTCTCGTCAGGCAAGTACTGTACCGAGCTGTCAAACTGAGCTTGTGCGAGATCATTCTCAGTTGTGTTGTTAGCCTTTTCAATACCAAGAGCCTCTAAAGACCACAACTTATCCAAATCAGATGATGCAGTGAGCACTGGAGAAGATTGCACAAAGGCAACAAATTCACTACCAGAATCCTGCTCACACACTGAATGAGAGCCAGATGGCACCAAGCCAAATTGCGTATGAATGAACATGAGCTCTGAGCTGACGCTGATTGGTTGTTTGCCATACTCAATGAACGTGTCATAGTACTCGTTGCCAATGAGCACATCAATGACAGAATGGTCAACACCATCAGCTGGCGGATCTGCTAACTCATAGCCCTGCAGCTTGCTCACAATGTCTGCACTGAACGGGTACCTACTGACTGGATACACAATCGTATCAGTGACAGAAGCTTGGATCACCCTAGAGGTGCCATCAGGCAAGAGCACGTCAAATGAGACGATGTCTGACCGACACTGCTGCGGCTTTCTACTGCCAAACGAACAGAGTGCATAGAACTGCGAGTCATGCACTTTCAGAGCTAGCTGGCTGCTGATTTCCTTCCTAATGAAAGTTCTTTGACTGCCACATAGTGTTTCCGATCAAATTAAAATTAAATAACAAAATTAAATTGTTTTGGCCAAAATCACCTAGTAAATAGCAATTTAATAACAAATTAAATTTCTCGCGATGACTGTCAAACAAATTAAAATTATATTAAATTTCGTAAAATTGGCCTAGAAATTTGATATGTATTTGATATGAATTTGATATAAATTTGCTTGGTTCGGCAGCTTCATTAAACAAAGTCTGGCTATAAAAGAACAAGTTGAGTCCAAAGATGACCTTGTTCATGCTTATAGCAAAGATATCAACTCTTTAAATGCTAATTTGTATACCATTTGTCGCCATTTAAATAAAGGTCAACTAATTTTGGACTGACGCGACCCAGGTTTTGAGCTGTTTCCTCAGGAATAGAGTATTGATTTTAGTAAATTTATATTTAATTCATATCAAATAACAAATTTGTATCAAATTAAATTTCAGAATTTGGGTACCAAGCAAATTAATAGCAAGTTATTTTCTTCTGAAGGCTGAGCAAGCAATTTAATAGTTATTTAATTTCAAAATAAATTTACTCGGAAACACTACTGCCACAGTCCAACAGCAGCCTGACCCGTACTGTCTTGTCAGAGTCAGCATTTCTGATTATGGCCATTGCAGTTCTCAATTACCGGGCACGACAAGTAGCGTGTAGATGGCTGTGTAGGGGATTTTTTAATCAGAGAGGCTCAGTGCTTTGTTTGCCAATCCCGGGATCTTCCGGGTTTGTATTTGCTGTGGGTGCGTGCTCGCAGTTGGAAGCGGCCGGTTTGTATTTGTATTTTGATCTTCTGTTGATCGGATAATCCGGGAGTTTGATTAATGGTTCACATCAGATGTTCTGTTGATCGGCTAATCCGAGAGTATAAATGGTTCAGATGAATAGTTCGGTTGACAGCAAATCCGGGGATATTTCGCAATGGAAATGTTCATCTGTTTATCCAAATTTCATCCTCGATGTCTTGGTTCGTTTTCGACACAATCCGAACTTGAATTTTAAAAGGTTATGTCTTTTCTGAACTTTTCAATCCGAACAAAACGAGCGTTTTGAACCTACCCAATCCGGGTTCGTGAGCCCAGATTTTTTGTTCTGGTCTGGTTCCGAACAGCGAACCGATCAAATCCGGGATATGCCCGTTTTGGGGTGGTCATTTCCGGAGGGTTAATAACACCTGTTCTGTTTGCAGTTTGTGGATGAAGTTGCGTGCTAAGTATGTGCATAGTAGCCGTGCATAACTTGAAACCATATGGTGTTCGGTCCCCCTCACGTTGCTGTAGTATGAATCCATTTTCCAAAGACCCCAGCAAAATGGGTGGACAAAAGTTTGGACGCACCAACGGATTTTTAAAAAAAAACGGAGCAACCTGCAACAATAATGAACAAGCAAGAATGAAACATGTATTTAGGCGACTAGCACTTTGTTAGAAAGCCACAAGACTTGACCACAACTGCACTGCGCTTGGGTATAGAGTTGACTAGTTCCTGGCACACAGACTGGGGAATACAAAGCCAAAATTCGGTGATGGCAGTCTCCAGATCGGACAGATCTAGGGGTGCTTTACTGATAACGTCTCGCTGGTCTGGACATATCTCCACAAACATTCGATTGGATTCAGGTCAGGTGACTTAGCAGGCCGGTCCAAAACTGCGACTTCGTAGTTAGCGAACCACTGATTCTCTGACCTTGCCGTGTGTTTGGGGTCATTATCCCATTGAAACAGCCAATTCAGCCCGAGGTTCTGTTCTACATATGACAACATGATGTCTACCAACATGTTGGTGTAGATGGTTTTATCCATGATCCCATGGATACAATAAATGGGCCCTAGGCCTTTCAATGGGAAAGAAGTCGACATCATAATGCTACCGCCTCCCCACTCTACAATGCTCTGCACAGTCTGGTCGGAATTCTTCACCCACAAACGGCTTGACATATAGCCGGCCATCGCTTCCGCACCGATTCCACTTCTTGTTTCGTCCCTCCAGAAAGCCTTGGAACCAATCTACAATGGTCCAATGTACGTGGGCCTTTGCCCACTTGAACCGTTTTTGCGGCCACAAAAGTTGATAGGGGTATTTTTCCTTGCGATCCAGCAACTTAACCCTTTTTGCAAAATAATTCGGTGTGGGGCTCATACAGAGATGCTTTTGACCACACGCAGCCTCGATTTGCTCTGTTACCTTATGAGAAGTCTTATCCCGATCAACTAGGCATATCGTCACAAGAACCCATTCCTGCCATGTTGTATGCAATTTCGGTCGACTGTGCCGTTTCCGATTGACGTTTGAACCGGTTTCAGAGAAGAGAACTAAGGCAGAACGAACTCCTATTTCCGGAACACCCGACTTGTCAGGCTATCTGAGATTAGAGAGACCACTCTGTTTGAACTCAAGCATGAGAACCCTCTTTGATTGAATACGTTGGTAGGACTGAGCCATCCTCCAAGCTGCTGCTAAATTGCAATAAAAAGAAGACTAGATAGCATCTACACATATTGTATTAACGGCCGCTAGGTTCCCTACAAAACATCTGGAAAGCAAAAAAATCACGATAATCATAGGTGCGTCCAAACTTTTGTCCACCCATTTTGCTGGGGTCTTTGGAAAATGGATTCATACTACAGCAACGAGAGGGGGACCGAACACCATATGGTTACAGGTTATGCAGGGCTACTATGCACAAACTTAGCACGCAACTTCATCCGCAAACTGCAAACAGAACAGGTGTTATTAACAGAAAACTGAAAATTTTGGGGTGCGTCCAAACTTTTGGCCGCCACTGTAGGTGTCATATCAGATTAACTTTCTTGGAATATACAATATGTACTTTGGACTGGGTTTATCTTGTGAACCATTGCTTATGTGCTTACATGCTCCGAGCCGAACCGAGTGGGTTTCGCAACATCCACACTATTGTTTCATATATGCGAATAAAAATGATGATTCCGCTACTAATCTGAATGAGCACATCACTTGTAAAACTATTTATCAGCTAGATCGAATGCCTCATGCATTTGTAGTTGTTATGTTACTGAGAAGCAAGTCACAGCAGAACATGTGAAAATAGCAAGTGACAAGTAGACGTATTTTGTAGTGACTACTAACTACTAACCACTAACTACTAATACAAATATTTGGGTCATCATTAAGACTACAAATCACTGCGACTACATATTCAGATTTAGTGACTACAAATTGACTACAAAATACCTTTTGAATTGATATTTGCGTTGATAGATTGAAAATCCCACTTTTGCATGCTTCATTGTGGTACCAAAAATTTCAACTCAAATTTCTAGCTTGTTTTGGACTTGAAAGCCAAAAAGTGTTCGCCATCCCAGAGCCCGTATTCTTTTATACCACCATGTAGCCAATACATAGCGTTACAATAATCTGAAATAAAAAGAACGGTCTAGGGGGTCCCAGCCGAGTTGTGCCCCTCGAAAGGGGGTCCAACGATTTTGTTTTCTTTAAAAGTTAAATTTAATGAAAGGTTCTTTAGAAAGGGAGGTGGATGGACATGTTTATTTGTACGTACCGTGTATAGCCATTCTTAGAGCAGCCATTTGTACAGATATGTGCGATTGTGTGTGAATCAGAAGGCAAGAAAATTGTTTATGTAGATATACAGCACATGTTGTCACTTGAGCAGTGTTTATAATTTACTAAGCGGTACTAGGTGTCTACACGTGTAAACACGTGGATATATTTTCAAATCTGATAGTTTACCTTGGTACGAGATTAAGTTTCAGAGCCTGAGACATACTACTATCAACTAGAGATGTGCAGCGGCCGGGCCTGCCTGCCAAGCGAGCATTTTGTTGTTGTTGTTGGCAACTTCCGGACAGGAGAGCTGAGCCACCCTTTCAAGTACAAACGAACAAATTTAGAAACAAATTATAGTCAAGCAAAAATTATCAATAACTACTGTTTTGCTGCTTCAAAATGAGAATTTTCAAGAGCTTAGTACCTTTCATTTTGGCCTTTAGTGATAAAATCAATGCCAAAAGCTTAAGAGTCAGTCTCTGAACCGATCGAGTCTTGGCCCTTTGCCCTATTCAGACCCAAAATTGAAAGTTGGGCGTAGAGGGCTGAAAGTTGGAACACCAAAACATATTGACAAATTATCAATGACCTGCAAAGAATTTCCAGATTCGACGCTCCACGCTCGAGATATGGCCTTCTAAAAATCGGCCCGCTTAACTATGGGACCAAAATTTCGATATCGAATTTCTGACTTGCTGATCTGAATTCAGACCTAACAAACGGGGTTTTTGCGTAACTTTTTGAGTAGTTTAAGAATCTTTTACTAAATTTCATTTTTGGGAAAAAAAATTTTTTTCGCCCCCCTATCGGGGGTCATAACTCGTCTGGAACCCCCCCTAGACCGTTCTTTTTATTTCAGATTACTGTAGCGCTATATCTTAGCTACACGCCGGTGTAAAACATTACCGGCTACCGGACGGCAAACACTGAAATATTTGCGTTCAAAAATTAAAAATGCCACATTTTGCATGTTTCACTGTGCCCAAAAATTTTCAACTCCATGTTCCAGCTTACCAATTGGAGTTGAATGCTAAAAATTGATGTCCAAGCTGTACTTTTTGAGTAGTTTAAGAAACTTTCATTGAATTTCATTTTTGGAAAAAAAAATTTTTTTCGCCCCCCTATCGGGGGGCATAACTCGTCTGGAACCCCCCCTAGACCGTTCTTTTTATTTCAGATTATTGTAGCGCTATATCTTAGCTACACGCCGGTGTAAAACATTACCGGCTACCGGACGGCAAACACTGAAATATTTGCGTTCAAAAATTAAAAATGCCACATTTTGCATGTTTCACTGGGGTACATAAATTTCCAACTCAAAGTTCTAGCTTACTAATTGGACTTGAATTCTAAAAATTGATGTCTAAGCTGTACTTTTTGAGTAGTTTAAGAATCTTTCATTGAATCAGTTTTTCTGACACAGTAGAAGAGCTCAGCGACCGGGAAATGGAATCTGAAGCACCAGAAGATTCTGAAACTTATGTCTATGTAAATCGTATTGAATTTGAATCGAATGACTTGTTTGAAAGTGTAGAGGATATTGTGTGGCAAAACTATGCAGCCTCTAAATGTTCTCCACCATTTGATGATGATGATGGCGATGAATAAAAAAGAAGCAATTATAAACTATTCGCTTCCTCACATTACATAAAAAGCGGTCCATAAGGGTTGCAGATCAGCAATGGCCTCCGAGAGGAGGTCGAAAAAAATATTTTTTGCAAAATGTGGCATTTTGAATTTTTGAACGCAAATATTTCAGTGTTTGCCGTCCGGCAGCCCGTAATGTTTTACACCGGCGTGTAGCTAAGATATAGCGCTACAATAATCTGAAATAAAAAGAACGGTCTAGCGGGGTTCCAGACGAGTTATGCCCCCCAATAGGGTGACGAATAAAAATTTTTTTCCAAAAATGAAATTCAATGAAAGTTTCTTAAACTACTCTAAAAGTACAGCTTAGACATCAATTTTTAGCATTCAACTCCAATTAGTAAGCTGGAACATGGAGTTGAAAATTTTTGGGCACAGTGAAACATGCAAAATGTGGCATTTTTAATTTTTGAACGCAAATATTTCAGTGTTTGCCGTCCGGTAGCCCGTAATGTTTTACACCGGCGTGTAGCTAAGATATAGCGCTACAATAATCTGAAATAAAAAGAACGGTCTAGGGGGGTTCCAGACGAGTTATGCCCCCCGATAGGGGGGGCGAAAAAAAATTTTTTTCCAAAAATGAAATTCAATGAAAGTTTCTTAAACTACTCAAAAAGTACAGCTTAGACATCAATTTTTAGAATTCAAGTCCAATTAGTAAGCTAGAACTTAGAGTTGGAAATTTATGTACCCCAGTGAAACATGCAAAATGTGGCATTTTTAATTTTTGAACGCAAATATTTCAGTGTTTGCCGTCCGGTAGCCGGTAATGTTTTACACCGGCGTGTAGCTAAGATATAGCGCTACAATAATCTGAAATAAAAAGAACGGTCTAGGGGGGGTTCCAGACTAGTTATGCCCCCCGATAGGGGGGCGAAAAAAATTTTTTTTTCCAAAAATGAAATTTAGTAAAAGATTCTTAAACTACTCAAAAAGTTACGCAAAAACCCCGTTTGTTAGGTCTGAATTCCGATCAGCAAGTCAGAAATTCGATTTCGAAATTTTGGTCCCATAGTTAAGCGGGCCGATTTTTAGAAGGCCATATCTCGAGCGTGGAGCGTCGAATCTGGAAATTCTTTGCGGTGGTTACATAACCTATCAAGACGTATTAGTCCTCCAACTTTGAGCCCTCCACGCCAAAGTTTCATTTTTGGGTCTGAATACTGAAACTCGATCGGTTCAGAGACTGGCTCTTAATTAGGCAAGACAACATTGACAGGCAAAGGCTGGATTTTTGGCTGGGCCTTGCACATCTCTACTACCAACGGTTTCGTAGTTCACTCAAAGACTGGCACAATGAGTTCTCTACTAGCCATAGCAAAATGCTTGTTTATTTGCATTTTCGTCAGTGGTGGCAGCGCCGAGAACACAGAGTCTTTCTTTGAAAGTCTAAACATGACTCTGCTGTTGCTGACAAACCAACCTAACCAACCAACCATCGACCTCTGGACCCACTTTCTTTCTCAAACCAGTGGCTCCCTGAAGATGCTTCATCAAATCTTACAGCGGATCAAACAAATCTTCCCAACCGATCTCCGCACGGCAAGGCTTAGAAGATATACAGATGTGGTGACACCAGAAGCTTCTTGGTATTTCAAGATAGCCAACACTAGTCTAGAAATCATGAAGGAAATGCGAAGAGTATATGGATTAACACCCAGACTAAAAGGTAAAACCATTTCACTATACTGTGGGGATCTATCGGAAACCCGGAAATGGTTGGACGCTTCCCTGAAAATAAAGCGACTACCATAAGATGTGACCGTAATTTGCAAAAGTTGCCGAAAATTTCGTGCTCGGACAGTACAGCCCCACGCCGCAATTACCGATTTCCCGGTCAGTTGGACCGTAAATTGCCAAACTACTGTATCTACTGAATAAATTCGCGTCGAAAACCGTAAACGATTTAAACCAACAAGACTTCCGATAGATTCGCTTGGTATAGTAGCTTCTATGTACAAAAACATTTCTGTCTTTAGTAATAAATGAACTGTTTAAAAGCAACCAGCAAAAGGCGATCAGGCACCTTCTCCTAGAAGGACATGAAGATGCAGCGACAAAAATGTGCCAGATATTCTCTGCTTCTCCCATTCTCACTGAGTACTACACTACTGCATATAGCAGAGAACAGTGCAGACCTTCGTTCCCTTTCATCTACCCCAACCATCAGATCCCGTCCCGCATCGGGCCATTGCACCTGCGCCAAGGCAATTACAAAAGAGAGAACGATTGCCACATGTCGTTGAGCAATAACAAAACCGACGAAGGCCATTGGGGACTGATGTGTTCGTACGAAAAAAGACCGGCAGATGAGGGGCTGGTTTTAGTTGCGGCTGAAGGCAGTCTCTACCGCTGGAAAATCTTCTACAGAAAGAACAACACCGATTTCCCGCTAAAATTGAATGGAGCCGATAAATTGAATGAAGAAAGTGAAACCATGCTGGTCCGTGCTCAGTTGGCCAAATGCAAGACGTCCGATTCGCGTCCTTCCTTTACGTTTAGCAACAAGCAGTGTAAATGGCATATTAGTTCGAGGGTCGGGAGGAAAATGGGTGGGGTGATAGGCTTTGAAGACTATTTTGGGATAAAATGGACTGTTGACGCAGGAGGGGAGCTAAAGAAAGAGGAACCGAGAAAAAGTATAGTGGTATTAGTGTAGTGTTGTTGTTGTTGTTGTAACTTTTTGGACTAGGAGTAGCCAACTGCTATAGAGCAGTAAGAGACAGAAGGTCCGGCAGCCTCCTTAACAACAACCCTCCCCTTTTGCTGTCGGTGGGTGCAAGACAGTTAAGGTTTGGTCCCCATTTATCTACTTGCCATTGCTGATTTTCGATGGCCTGGGTTGGGCTTTGTGTCGACTACTTCCCATCGCCTCGACAGGTTTCGAACCCACAAACACACCGCTTCCACGGGTGCCGGGGCCGCCGTGACACACGGGATAGCGTAAACTACCCATGGCCAAGACGCGACAACACGTGTCAAACACGATCAAGAAAGAAACTTTATTCAGTACGAGAACTCACTTAGCTACTGCGTGCGCGCACGTTCTAACGGGAGGGACTCTCAATTGTACAATGACAAAGCTACCCAATCTACTCCTTATGTTAATATCTGGGTCAGTCAAACTAACGCGCCACCATACGGTGCACTTGCAAAACCAATACTACACAAGCGCCACCTCGTGGCCAAATAGCGAAACTATACATTTACCAAAACTCGAACATTACGTTCGACACTCCCGGAACCAGGATAAACAGAAGAGCACGAATGAACGCCAAAAAATGAACAAACATAATAACCTAGTACAGTAACAATAGAATTAGTAAGTAGTAACATAACAATAACAGTCAATAAATAGTACTGTTATTTTACTATAGTATAGTAAAACAAAAATTAGTAATACTAGTGGTATTTTACTAGTAGTAAAATAATAGTAAAAAGTAAAATTAAGAGCCAATAGTAAAGTAAAAATTAAATTAAATTAACAAAGGTCGTCAATAGTAAAATGGAAATTTTACTACTATTTTACTAGTTTTTGGTGAATTCCAGTGGAAATCTTAATCAATTTTGCAATAAAATATGTGTGGTTTCACTTTTCTCAGTCGAATTTCACATGTTTTTTACTCTGAAACTCTGGAAAACTTCGTATCATGATCAAATTTAGCAATGATTTAGTACTAACACCAATTATTCATAAGATCTTGGCATCATTGGTGTAAAATTTTACATTATGACTAGTAAAATCGTAGTAAAATAGTAGTAAAATTAGCAAAATTACTAGTAAAACAAAAATTAGTAAAATCGGAACTGTTTGGTAGTAAAACAAAAATTAAAATTAAATTGAAGGGCTGAATTTGTAGTAAATTTAGTAAATAGTAAAATAAAAATCCACTAGTAAAATAACAGTAATAAATAGTCAACAATAAGTTTATTACAACGCATATGAATAAGTGTCATTTCCTGCCTCGACTGTATCACAGCCTTCTTCCATGATTCTGTAAGCGATCTGCCAGCTGCCTCAACTTTCGTCACCGTCGTCAAAGTTTCAAAATTAGTAATCAACTTAGTCACTAGCACCTTTCTAATCATAAAGTCTGTTTTAGTAAACAAAGCAAATCAACCTATCATAAAATCCACCAACCAGGGGTAAAAGCATGGAGAAATTTCGTTTTTTTTCTGACCAACTCAATACCAAACTCACTCACTATTCATAAATTCTTTTCATTGCAAAATCAAAAGGAATTCTCTGTAAAATTCAAATTGCTTGCGTTATCCGAGATTATCAGTCGAGGAACGCCCCTCCGGGCGGAGAAACGGCGAAAGGCAGCAATAAATTACAGGCCCTACAGGCTGGCAAATTCGGTGGTGGAGGCGGATGAAAGGTTCGCGCACTCTGTTTGACAGACCGAACAATCTTCCTACCTTGGGGCAGCCAAAAACGCTTACGAACCTCTGCCAGCGTTAAGCTAATACCAGCGTGATTTACACCTTCACCTACCAGCCAAGGGGGACCGTGCCACCACAAATTGTTCGTACTTAGAGGGCCATACAAATCGGGTTTGGTGGGTATATCTGCCGGGTTACCACCAGCCCCTGGTGTGTGTCGAAATTCCAGTTGCACTGGATCCAAAATTGTTGCTGCTTCCCTAATTTCTGAAACTCGATTTTCAACCCAAACTTGCTGTTTCTTTTTAGAGAAGATCCAGCCTAAAGCACACTCCGAGTCTGACCATAAAAATACCTTTGTTATGGAGAGGGGGATTTGAGCCAGCACGAATTTAATCAGCCGCACACCGAGCACCGTGCCCAACAGTTCCAACCTAGCAAGAGTAACATGCTTCACAGGCGCTAACCTATTCTTACAGAAAATCAGCTCAGCCTGACGGGTATTCTGCTCATCTAAAAACACCAAGTAACACACCGCACAATATACCTTGACACTGGCATCCGTAAAACAGTGGAGTTCTACCTCTGAAGAGGGGGTCATGCCCAACCAACGACGAACACAACAATCTGTCACCTGGTTAAATTGTTCAGTCACACGTTTACATTTAGTCGCCCATTCCGTGCTCAATAGTTCATCCCAGTCAAAGCCATGCAACCACAACTGCTGTGTCAAAATTTTAGCAGGGATCAAAATGGTGCAAAATACTGTAGACCTAAGGGGTCAAAAAACTTAGCCGTCGCTGAAACTAACTGTCGCTTCGACGCGACCTCACCAATTTCGGGTACCTTCAGCTTCAGAACATCCCGATCGGTGTCCCACAACATGCCGAGAAGTTTTACAACAGTGCCTGTGGCTCTATCCTCTGGGGGGATTTAATCCAAAAAGGTTTTAACATTAGACGTCCAATCTCTCAAATTCATTCCAGCTAAACGGAAAATTTCTTTTGCCTGGTAGAACAAATGCAAAGCCTGCTCCTCAGTCTGAACTCCCGTTGCTACGTTATCAACATAAATGTCTCTTTTTAACTGCTGAACCTATTCAAACTGCTTTCTAATTCTATCCAGATGGTACCGAATGGTTGCCGATAATAAAAAGGGGGAACTAATAATACCGAAGCTAACACGGTTAAAACAGTAGGTAACAATGTTTTCCAAAGTAATTTCGTCAACGTTTACGTCATCTACCCACAAAAATCTGGTCAAGTGTTTCTGTTCAGGATCTAAAAGCATCTGCAAAAAGGCCTTTTCCAAATCAGCCATGAGAGCCACCAACAACAGCCTGAACCTGACCAACAACCCGGCTAAGTCGGCAATTTCCGTGGGGCCACAATACAGCAAATCGTTCAAACTCTGGTACTCCTTTTTAGCCTTTGAACTGGCGTCAAAAACAATCCTAATTTTAGTCTGATTACTATGCAAAGGGGGAAAGGAACCAACACTAGCTGCTCTACTTCTACTACTCATAGGGGCCTGGGTCTGTTGTCTACCCATCAACTGCTCTTCACCGAACTGATTCGTCTGAAACTGATTACCAAAACCGTTCGTCCCTAATTGCGCCACTAAGGGCTCCTGTCGATTAACTGAAACTGTAGGTACTTGATTCTGACTAGATACCATAACCGGTAACTGTTGCCTTCCCGGTGAAAGGACAACCTGCACATTCTGAGTCGCAGCCGACTCCTGTCTGGGAAACTGATTGGCAGCGTCCTGCCCTGCACTACAGCCTGCGGTTACAGCATTCTGCTCTACACCTACTGGACCTATTGGTAACCGTTGTTGACCCTGTTCTCCGTGTAAAACAGCACTCTGCCCCGACTGTCCTGCACTACAACCTAATTATTGGCAACAGTTTTTGACCCTGTCCTCCGTGTAAAACAGCACTCTGCCCCGGCTGTCCTGCACTACAACCTACGGCTACAGCATTCTGCTCTACACCTACTGGACCTATTGGCAACCGTTGTTGACCCTGTCCTCCGTGTAAAACAGCACTCTGCCCGGGTTGTCTGTTGGCGCCCTGATCAACAAAAAATCTATCTGCCTGAGCGGCGAAATTCACGCCGAAAGTCTGAAGCTCTGCTACACTCAATTGCGCATCTACACCCTTTGCCCTTCCTAAATCTACCAACAGAGACCTGGTACCTGCGTTACCTCCTCCCTGTCGGGTGGTCGGGCCGTCTGCTAAACCTGGGGGTTCAGACCTCGCCGAATGGATGGCCGGTGGTTCAGGCTGTCTGGTGGACTCCCATCTCAGTCGATTAGCCGTGTGGTCTAGGAAGGGGGGATCAATCTCGTTGGGACCTGCAATCGGGGAGGAACTACGAGCTGCTGCGTCCTGTAAATTTGACGTATTAGTCACATCCAGATTTGCATTCAACAACCGATACTGTTCACGAAGCTGTTCAATGTTTTCAGTTAAAAGTCTAACTTCGCTTGCCAGAACATTCGTAGAGACCAGAAATTTACTAAACTTTTCACTTTCTTCACCGCTATGTTCAATATAAAAGGGCAGCTCGTTCTTAATGGTTTGAAAGGTACCTTTAGCCGAATTTGCGTTACGAGTCAACGTCTCAAAATACCGAGAAAAAGTTCTTTGACCTAGAAGGGTTTGGTCTTTCAAAGCTCTCTGGTACAACTCAAACAAAGCCTTATTTACGTCAGAAAAAATAATTTCTACCTGGGAGGCTTGTTTAAACAAGCAACCTTTACGTCTCTCGGCACGTTGGGTCGACCGGATGGGATGCTTGAAGGTCTGAGAACTATCTATGGAATTTGCCATTTCCAGCTCAATTGCACCATAAAGAAAGAGGAACCGAGAAAGTATAGTGGTATTAGTGTAGTGCCATCCAAACACGATAGAGAAAGAAACTTTATTTTATTCAGTACGAGAACTCACTTAGCTACTCCGTGCGCGCACGTTCTAACGGGAGGGACTCTCAATTGTACAATGACAAAGCTACCCAATCTACCTACTCCTTATGTTAATATCTGGGTCAGTCAAACTAACGCGCCACCATGCGGTGCGCTTGCAAAACCAATACTACACAAGCGCCCACTCGTGGCCAAATAGCGAAACTATACATTTACCAAAACTCGAACATTACGTTCGACAGGGGTGTGATGTGGAAAATGGTGGGGGGGGGGGGTTCCGGTGTTGTAGTTGTGGGTGTGTTATAGGGGGAGAAGGGGGTCTGGGGGGGGGAGAAAATGAGGGTGGGATTTTGGCGGAATGGGGGGGGGAAAAAAAAGTTGTGTGATAATTTTTTTGTGGAAATATTTTGTTTTTGGGGGGGTTTTGTTGGGGATGGTGTGGGGTGGGGGGGGGGGGGACAATTTGGTTTTGGAAAAAAGTTTATGGGGTATGTAATTGGGGATGGATTGGGTGGGGGAGGGAGGGGGGGGGGGACAAATATTTGGGTTTTATGATGTCATCAAGACTACAAATTCACTATGACTACATATTCAGATTTAGTGACTACAAATTGACTACAAAATACCTTTTGAATTGATATTTGCGTTCATAGATTGAAAATCCCACTTTTGCATGCTTCATTGTGGTCCTAAAAATTTCAACTCAAATTTCTAGCTTGTTTTGGACTTGAAAGCCAAAAAGTGTTCGCCGTCCCAGAGCCCGTATTCTTTCATACCACCATGTAGCCAAAACATAGCGTTACAATAATCTGAAATAAAAAGAACGGTTTAGGGGGTCCCAGCCGAGTTGTGCCCCTCGATAGGGGGTCCAAAGATTTTATTTTCTTCAAAAGTTAAATTTAATGAAAGGTTCATAAAGTTGTCTAACAGTACTGCTTAGATAACAATTTTTGGCTTGAAGTCCAATTAACAAGCTAGAAATTGGAGTCGAAATTTTTGGGACCACAATGAAGCATGCAAAAAGTGGCATTTTCAATTTTTGAACGCAAATATCTCAGTGTTCTCCGTCCCGGAGCCCATAATGTTTTATGCCAAATTGTAGCTAAAACAAATAAAAAGAACTGTCGAAAGGGGTCCCAGCAGAGTTATGCCCTTCGAAATGGGGTCTAAAATTTTTTGTTCAAAAGTTAAACTTGATGAAAGATTCTTAAACTACTCTAAAAGTTGTGCAAAAGCCCCCATTTTCAAGTCCCAACTCTGATTATTGCACCAGAAATTCGATTTGGAAAATTTGGTCCCATAGTACTGTAATTTAAATATATTAATATTAAAATAAAACTATTATTAATAGTGGCATTTTTATACAGGGTGGGCCATTTATCTATTCCCGGTTTCATATAACCATAACTTTTTTCCAGTCAGATCGATTTTATTAAAATTTTATATACAAATGTCTTAACACTTCAAATTTTTACAGTTAAAATTTAAAATTAATCCTTCACTGTGGTCGCTAGTTATGCGTCTCCACGTGCGGAATTTTCTTTGAACCGCTACCACGCTCTGCATCCAATCAAACCACACCACGCATTTAGCACGCTCCTTTATGGTAAAAGACATTCTATAATTAAAAAATTAAACGGAATATAAAGGGTTCCTAAAGCATCGATACAAAAATTGTCATCAGAAGGCAGAAAGAAACAAATCGCCAGCCTCGTTCTGTACTACGAGTATAATTAACAGTGCAATAACGAACTTTTGAAAAGTTTACTGTTATTCAGACATTTCATGTCAGAACGCGCTAAAATTTTAACAGTAAAAACTTGAAGTATCAGGGTGTATCTATACAAAATTTCAGCAAACTCGGTCTGTGTAGGAAAAAGTTATGTCCTAATGAAACCGGGAATAGATAAATGGCCCACCCTGTAGTATTAAATTTATATTAATATTAAAATAGAGGGCCTACTATTATATTAAATTAAATTAAAAATACAAAGAGGGGATGAATATTAAAATTTATTTTTAATAGTATTTTAATAGCATTTTAATAGTTTGACCTTGTTTGACAATGAAGGAGTTACCTACATTACCAGAATTTAATCAGAATTTTACCTCAGAAATTGATAAACATTGAAGGTTGTTGACAGTGCTCTGAATCTCGAATCTTGGAAACAGTGGAACTTTTCTCACTAATAGGTAATAGCAGGGGGGGGGTCCGACCGGAACAAATCTCAAAATATGATGGGCGCCATCAAGCTCAGCGCACATACCGACGGTGTGCCTTAACCGATCCGGTCGTGTTACCCACCGTTCGATAGGTCTTTGCGTTGGCTTTCAAATGAGCTAAACAGCGCTGTCATACAACCATGTTTGCGCGCGAAATTCAAATTTTAGTGACTCGGCTCTATTATTTGATTTTCTACCTAAACGGGAAACGTTGCCATTTTTGCAATTTTGATCATAGGTCAATGCGCCAACCGTCAAACGACGCAGCGTGACGAGATCTACATTTTCCATGCATCGCCATCGTTCTACGCCTAACTGTGCCAACACTAGATGTCTGAGAGTGAAGCAGTCGAATTTGGCCGTTTTTGCCACTTATTCCTGAGTAGTTTTCAGGCCATAGTTCACTTCGCGGTTGACAGATTTAGCTGGTTCATGCACGAAAACACTCCTAATTGAACGCAGAATGCTAATAACAGAACCTCGGTGCTCGGCAATCCAAGCAATCCACTGTAGGACCTCCAATATCAGCATTACCCGACAATCGGGAAAAAGTATGTCAGAAAGAAGATCGATTTTCTCGCTAACAAAAAACAAATTTGCATATCTGCTGAATACGATTTTTAGAGCACATCAAGACCTTTCATTTGGTGCATTACATGCCCTTGTAGCATATCGGCAATATGGTGTTCATTTTCGATTTTTCTTTTTTGTATGATTTGAGAGCTGGATTTTTGACAGTTTTTGGTCTGTTTCTTGCGCAAAAATGATCGCATTGAGTCCGTTCTGCTGTCATATGAATCGCCACGGTCCGCTGCGTCTTTTGATGGATAGCTTATTTGGATTGGTCCACGCCAGGGGGGTGCAACCAGAACAAATCTCAAAATATTATGGGCGCCATCAAGCTGAGCGCATGTACCAACGGTGTGCCTTAACCGATCCGGGCGTGTTACCCACCGTTGGATAGGTCTTTGCGTTGGCTTTCAAATGAGCTAAACAGCGCTGTCATACAACCATGTTTGCGCGCGAAATTCAAATTTTAGTGACTCGGCACTATTATTTGATTTTCTACCTAAACGGGAAACGTTGCCATTTTATTATTTTTGATCGTAGGTCAATGCGGCAACCATCAAACGACGCACCGTGACGAGATCTACAGTTTCCATGCATCGCCATCGTTCTACGCCTTCCGGCGCCAACACTAGATGTCTAAGAGTGAAGCAGTCGAATTTGGCCGTTTTTGCACTCCGGCCTCTCAAATCGTACAAAAAAGAAAAATCGAAAATGAACCATACATGTAACAGGTCATCCGCCGATGGGGGGAGGGGGGGTTGGGGGGGTCTGGCGCCGGCCGGGGGGGGGTCTGAGCCAAAATTTTGGGGGAGGGGGTGGGCACTAAAAAACGCTCAAAAATCGAGAAAAATCGCAATTTTTGGCCTAAAAATCGCCAAAAATCGCTAATTTGGGCTGAAATACAGCTAAAAAGTGCTGTTTTGCAGGCGATTTTGGCAATTTTTGTGTGTGAAAGTGTAAAAAATTGCAAAAATTTGCTCGAAAATTTACTTGCCAGAAAAATCGGAGGGGGGGTCGGTGAAATCGTCTCGGGGGGGGGGGGGTTCCCCATCCGGGGGGGGTCTGGCCTAAGTCGGGTGGGGGGCAGACCCCCCCAGACCCCCACCCCGGTTACATGTATGAAATGAACACCATATTGCCGATATGCTACAAGGGCATGTAATGCACCAAATGAAAGGTCTTGATGTGCTCTAAAAATCGTATTCAGCAGATATGCAAATTTGTTTTTCGTTAGCGAGAAAATCGATCATCTTTTGGACATACTTTTTCCCGATAGTTGGGTAATGCTGATACTGGAGGTCCTACAGTGGATTGCTTGGATTGCCGAGCGCCCAGCTTGTGTTATTAGCATTCTGCGTTCATTTAGGAGTGCTTGCGTGCATGAACCAGCTAAATCTGTCAACAGAGAAGTGAACTATGGCCTGAAAACTACTCAGGAATCAGTGGCAAAAACGGCCAAATTCGACCGCTGCACTCTCAGACATCTAGTGTTGGCGCCGGAAGGCGTAGAACGATAGCGATACATGGAAACTGTAGATCTCGTCACGGTGCGTCGTTTGATGGTTGCCGCATTGACCTACGATCAAAAATGGAAAAATGGCAACGTTTCCCGTTTAGGTAGAAAATCAAATAATAGTGCCGAGTCACTAAAATTTGAATTTCGCGCGCAAACATGGTTGCATGACGGCGCTGCTTAGCTCATTTGAAAGCCAACGCAAAGACCTATCGAACGGTGGGTAACACGACCGGATCGGTTAAGGCACACCGTCGGTACGTGCGCTGAGCTTGATGGCGCCCATCATATTTTGAGATTTGTTCCGGTCGGACCCCCCCCCCTGGGTAATAGGCATAAATGACAAAAGGATATCTATTCAACAACCTAAGTATGTAACAGTCTTTCCTTTGAAAAATGTCTCATTAACTATGCATCAATATTTTCTTCCAAATTTTACATGCCTAGCTTCTGTTCACATGCAATTTCGAATATTTTAACAGGTCATCCGCCAAAGGGGAGGGGGGTTGGGGGTCTGAGCCCAAATTTTTGGAGTGAGTTGGGCACTAAAAAGGCTCAAAAATCCCAAAAAGATCGCAATTTTCCGGCTAAAATCGTCAAAAATCGCTAATTTGGGCTGAAATACAGCTAAAAATTGCTGTTCTACAGGCGATTTTTGGAATTTTGTGTCTGAAATTGCAAAAAGTCGCCAAAATTTGCTCAAAAAATTACTTGCCAGAAAAATCGGAATGGGGTCGGAAAAATCGTTTTGGGGAGGGATCCCTATCCGGGGGCTCTGGCCTAACTCGGGTGGGACCTGGGACCTGAGACATACTACTATCAACTAGAGATGTGCAGCGGCCGGGCCTGCCTGCTAAGCGAGCATTTTGTTCAAGTACAAACGAACAAATTTAGAAACAAATTATAGTCAAGCAAAAATTATAAATAACTACTGTTTTGCTGCTTCAAAATGAGAATTTTCAAGAGCTTAGTAGCTTTCATTTTGGCCTTTAGTGATAAAATCAATGCCAAAAGCTTAATTAGGCAAGACAACATTGACAGGCAAAGGCTGGATTTTTGGCTGGGCCTTGCACATCTCTACTACCAACGGTTTCGTAGTTCACTCAAAGACTGGCACAATGAGTTCTCTACTAGCCATAGCAAAATGCTTGTTTATTTGCTTTTTCATCAGTTGTGGTAGCGCCGAGAACTCGGAGTCTTTCTTGGAAAGTCTGAACATGACCCTGCTGTTGCTGAAAAACCAACCTAACCAACCATCCATCGACCTCTGGACCCACTTTCTTTCTCAAACCAGTGCCTCCCTGAAGATGCTTAATCAAATCTTACAGCGGATCAGACAGATCTTTCCTACCGATTACGACACGGCAAGGCATAGAGGGTATACAGATGTGGTGACACCAGAAGCTTCTTGGTACTTCAAGATAGCCAACACTAGTCTAGAAATCATCAAGGAAATGCGAAGAGTATATGGATTAACACCCGGACTAAAAGGTAAAACCATTTCACTACACTGTGGGGATCTATCGGAAACCCGGAAATGGTTGGATGTTTCCCTGAAAATAAAGCGACAACCATGAGATGTGACCGTAATTTGCAAAAGTTGCCGAAAATTTCGTGCTCGGACAGTACCGCCCCACACCGCAATTACCGATTTCCCGGTCGGTGGGACCGTAAATTTCCATGCTACCGTATCTACTCAATAAATGCGTGTCGAAAACCGTAAACGATTTAAACAAACAGGACTTCCGATAGATTCGCTTGGTATAGTAGCTTCTATGTACAAAAACATTTCTGTCTTTAGTAATAAATCAACTGTTTAAAAGCAACCAGCAAAAGGCGATCAGGTACCTTCTCCTAGAAGGACATGAAGATGCAGCGACAAAAATGTGCCAGATATTCTCTGCTTCTCCCATTCTCACTGAGTACTACACTACTGCATATAGCAGAGAAAAGTGCAGACCTTCGTTCCCTTTCATCTACCCCAACCATCAGATCCCGTCCCGCATCGGGCCGTTGCACCTGCGCCAAGGCAGTTACAAAACAAAGCCCGATTGCTACATGTCGTTGAGCAATAACAAAACTGACGAAGGCCATTGGGGACTGATGTGTTCGTACGAAAAAAGACCCGCAGATGAGGGGCTGGTTTTAGTTGCGGCTGAAGGCAGTCTCTACCGCTGGAAAATCTTCTACAGAAAGAACAACACCGATTTCCCGCTTAAATTGACTGAAACCGATAAATTGGATGCAGAAAATGAAACCATGCTGGTCCGAGCTCAGTTGGCCAAATGCAAGACGTCCGATTCGCGTCCTTCCTTTGCGTTTAGCAACGAGCAGTGTAAGATGCATATTAGTTCCTGGGTCGGGGAAATGGATGGGGTGATAGGCTTTGACGACTATTTTGCGATAAAATGGACTGTTGACGCAGGAGGGGAGCTGTGCACTTGTCAGGAGAACTAGGTCTGCCGGGATGAGGTAGTCAGCGATTCTCTCCAACCAGTTATGTAAATTTATTGAGATATCTCTGTCTGACCATTGAATTGACTACTAAATGGGATAAAACTGGGTCTCTTGAGGTAGGAAAATAATGAATGTGACATTTTTATCGGCACTATAATTAGCCGAGATGTATGTATCATATCAGGTTAACTTTCTTGGAATATACCATATGTACTTTGGATTAAAAACCTGAAATTTTGGCCATTTTATATAAATTTTTGCTGACTATAACCTCTATGATTGCATTATCTACTGTTTTTCTTCACACAACCAAGGCAAAGTTTACCACCAAAAATACTGTATTTTTCGCACGTTTTGAATTTATGACAGCTCATTTCAGAATAAAAATCTGTCTCCATTTATAGTGCCCCGGGTACTGTAAATAGGGGGTACTATAAACAGCACTATACGGTAGTCCGGCCGCCTAATTATTGCCCTTCCGGTTATTCTAGCGGTACACGCAGGTGGTTTAAAGCGGCTTTTTAATTGCAAATTGGGACAGATTCCTTTGAAGAGCCATTATCACGTCTCTGCAGCTGCTCTACTATAAATCAAGCCTGCTTTTGATTATACCAAATAAGGCACTCCAAACTACAGATGGCAAATATTAAGATTTTCAGATATATATGTATATGTATATATACAAAGTAGGTTCAAATGTATATGAATATGTATATATACATATGCAAACAAAAATAGAATATTGCATATTTTTTGCATATTTGTATATTTTTATAAAATTGCAGAATTTTGCTAAAAACTGATTTTATGGTCAAAATTCACATGCAAGCTATTGCCAAATGCCACCAAACTATTTTGGCATTGAGAAAATAGTAAATATACAATGTAGGGTACAAATGTCAAAACAAAACAGTAAAACCTACATACTCATTTTTACTACTGTACTTCAAGTGTAATAATAAGAAAATTGGCGCAACATTGATTAGAAACATTCTTAGACACTGTCAAGGAACGTAAGAAGCAAATCAGATTTCTGATAAATATTTCTAAAATGTTTCAATTTCATGAAAAAAATCGAAAAAGAAACAGGAAATTTGCAAATCCTGAGGGGTGCCACCGGCTGATGGGTGGTTGAGGGGATCGTAACAAAAAAGTCCGATTTTTGCACTAAAATCAAGGTCGTTAAAATTGTCATTAAAATAAGCTATTCTGTCTGAGCTCATTTATGCCTAATTTTGGCATCCTTTTATCAATCTTCAACAGCAAATTCTTCCGAAAATTCCTGAGGGTGGGGAAATCGGCCAGAGGGTGTCAAGCTTTTCAATGAAGGGCTTCAGAGGGCCACTACCTTTGTGCGATTCTCTACTTAATGGATATCAGATCGCTTTGCATCAGTGCTTGACTTATAGGCAGCGAGAGCAGTTGCTTCTTCAAATTTTCAGATTTTCTTGCATAACCATAAATATCGATGTCGCTATCGATATAGATCGATATTGAGCTGAAAATATCGATATCAAATATCTTGCAACAGTAATAAGATGTTCTGAGCACAGATAATACATTGTAGTCAGGTAGCGCCACTTGCTATCACTAGAAATATGCAAACGGAAATATACAAACCGTTTGCATAGTAGGTTCGTTTGCATACATGTATGTATAAAACATATTGGAAAATCGAATACATATGTATATGTATATGTATATATACAAACCAAAAACAATGTTTATTATACAAACAATGTATACCCTGTACATGCTAAGCTAGGTTTTGCTGCAGAATTGCGAGGGAAGCAGCATGCATTTCACTTATGCATGATGCACTGATGCTCCGATTTTGATACATCGACCCTAACCCCCACCAATTTGGAAGTACAGTCATGTCTCGTTAATCCGGACCCCGTTAATCCGGAGATTCGCCTTCCGGACAAGATTAGGCCAGGTCCCAATTCTTCCCCATGTTATATGACTCGTTAATCCGGATCCGGATTCGTTAATCTGGACAGAAGATTTGGGGGTCCCAACTTCGAAATTTGTATGGTGAAGTGATTCGTTAATCCGGACAGAAGATTTGGGGGTCCCAACTTCGAAATTTGTATGGTGAAGTGATTCGTTAATCTGGACAGAAGATTTGGGGGTCCCAACTTCGAAATTTGTATGGTGAAGTGATTCGTTAATCCGGACAGAAGATTTGGGGGTCCCAACTTCGAAATTTGTATGGTGAAGTGATTCGTTAATCCGGACAGAAGATTTGGGGGTCCCAACTTCGAAATTTGTATGGTGAAGTGATTCGTTAATCTGGACAGAAGATTTGGGGGTCCCAACTTCGAAATTTGTATGGTGAAGTGATTCGTTAATCCAGACAGAAGATTTGGGGGTCCCAACTTCGAAATTTGTATGGTGAAGTGATTCGTTAATCCGGACAGAAGATTTGGGGGTCCCAACTTCGAAATTTGTATGGTGAAGTGATTCGTTAATCCGGACAGAAGATTTGGGGGTCCCAACTTCGAAATTTGTATGGTGAAGTGATTCGTTAATCCAGACAGAAGATTTGGGGGTCCCAACTTCGAAATTTGTATGGTGAAGTGATTCGTTAATCCGGACAGAAGATTTGGGGGTCCCAACTTCGAAATTTGTATGGTGAAGTGATTCGCTAATCCGGACAGAAGATTTGGGGGTCCCAACTTCGAAATTTGTATGGTGAAGTGATTCGCTAATCCGGACAGAAGATTTGGGGGTCCCAACTTCGAAATTTGTATGGTGAAGTGATTCGTTAATCCGGACAGAAGATTTGGGGGTCCCAACTTCGAAATTTGTATGGTGAAGTGATTCGTTAATCCGAATTTGGTTAATTTGGACAAAATTCATGCGCAATTTCTCAATTCAGGTGTGAATTTTCAATTGAATAATGCCTTTCGTTGAGTCAGAATGTGATTATTTTTGCCTTTTTAGGAGCTATAATCAGCTGAGATAAGTTTTTAGGTTTTAATTAGGAGGTACAGCTGCAGAATCTGATATGCAACTACTGTAACAAAAAGCTGTCATTTAGACCTTTGACCCGAAAAACAGTGTTTTAGCTTTGATTCGTTAATCCGGAAATTCGCTAATCCGGACAAAATTGGCCGGTCCCAACTTGTCCGGATTAACAAGACATGACTGTATCAGCAGCTTCAGTTCAGCACTGTGAACAAGTTTTAGGCTTCTACCTTGATTGGGGATTAGGCTTGGGTTGAAGTTAAACGTACCTTTAGGATCTATCTTTATTAATTTTAAGATCTAGCCTCAGCTTAAATCAGGTAGGTTTTCGCTAATGGGGATAGTGTCCCACTATTGCCGAACGTTTTCTTACTTTTTAGCGAAAAACAGCAGCGCCGCTACTTCCATTTCAACTCTGAAAATTGGCTACCGTAGTAGATAGATAGTGTCTTCGTGTTGAGAAACTAAAGACTATGTAGAGTACGGTAGCTAGAAACGAACGGATCTAAGAGAATCGAAAATTTTTGCACAAAACAGAAACCGAGTGGATTGTGAATGGCCTATATATATACAGGGTGCGTCAAAAAAAAACAACCCAGCGGATTTTTTGCTGTAGCAACCGCAAATCTCAACCGATTTGAATGAATCCTCCTTTAAATGAAAGATAAATAAATTCTCGAACGACTGGTGTAGCTTTTATTAAGATGCGTTGCTTAGTTCCTGAGATAATTGCTTTCAAAATCAAAACAGAGATTTTGGCAGTGCACAACAGAGATTAAAACAACCCAGCAGATTTTTTACTGTAGTAGCCGCAAATCTCAACCGATTTCAGTGAGTCCTATTTTATATGAAAGATAAATTAATTCTTGAAAGTTTGGTGACGCTTTTATTAAGATATGATGCTTGGTTCCTGAGATATTTGCACCCAATGTCAAAACAGATTTTGGCTATGAACAAGAGCGATTTTTATTATTCTGTTGCACTTCATAATAAAACCGATTCCTACTGCTCAGGGCTAACGTAACGAGGCTTTTCTGGTGCCACACATGCTTGGTTACTTCATTTGTAAAAGTCTTGTTGCCCCTCAGCAGTAGGAATCCGTTTTGTTGTGAAGTGCAAGGGAATCGCTCTTGTTCACTGCCAAAATCTCTGTTTTGAGTTTGAAGGAAAATATCTCAGGAACTAAGCACCGTATCTTAATAGGGTCTTCACCAGTCTTTCAAGAATTTATTTATCTTTCATTTAAAGCAGGATTCTTTCAAATCGGTTGAGATTTGCGGTTGCTACAGCAAAAACTCTGCTGGGTTGTTTTTTTTTGACACACCCTGTATATTATACAGACAACTGTACTCCAAACCACCTGCTTGCACTCACAAAAAACACCACCGGTTGCTGTTGTGTGTGAGCGGCATAAACAATCGAAACACAACTTGCCTTGCAGCTGCGAGTGCCACTTTTACTGAACCTACAAGGACACCTGCTTAGGCGGTCTTATATGTTTGGCTACCGTGAAAGACACGAAGACCTTTTATAGGATTTGTGGCCTGCGATTAGAGTCACATGTACAGATAGGATCGGTAGGATTAAAGCCGGGCAAGAAAGACCAATCAGTCAGACCAAGAATGCATGAAAGAGTAGCAAGAATGTGCCACTCAGCGGCCGGCCGAGTGTCGATGCGCTGCACCATAATTAGCAATTGAAAAATTGGACAAATTGTCCGGGCGGACACTCATTTGTCCGGCCGGACACGCGTGTCCGGCCGGACACTCAAAAATCCTTGTGTCCTGAACAGCCAGACACACACATTCGGACAAATTTTTTGTCTGCCGCGGACAAAAAATCCTTGTGTCCTGGACAGCCGGACACACATTCGGACAAATTTTTTGTCTGCCGCGAACCAAAAATCCGTGTCCTGGACAGCTGGACACACATTCGGGCAAATTTTTTGACTGCCCCGGACCAAAAAACTCCTTGTGTCCTGGACAGCCGGACACACATTCGGACAAATTTTTTACTGCGGCGGACCAAAAACGGACAAATTTTAGACCTGCCGCAGACAGATTTTAGCTAGAGCTCATTTTCGCTTGAGTACGCGCAACATTGTCCAGAACGTGTGCATTGAGTACACAACATTCAACTGGACAAAGACCATTATAAACCACCTAAAGATAATTTTTAGAATGGCATCATGCAATTTTTATGTGACTAGGCATCCCAGATTTAGTCACCACTGCCAACATAAATGACATAAACAGTGTGGGAATTAACTCCTTAGGGTTCATGTTCGTCACTGGTGAGGTCACGGGTGGACACTCCTTTGTCCAGGCAGACACCTAATTAATTAGCTTTGAGTAATTAGCAATTGAAAAAAAGTTTGATTTTTGATTTGAAAGTTTAAGAGTAAAAATATGGGATCACACAGTCTAATTTTTTAGTAAGACTAAAGAACATGGTTTAAAAACTAAATCCGGCGTTCAGGTCGACCTTTCTGATTCTTTTTCATTTCATTTCAAACATTTATTCAGTTAAACATACTGAACAGGACATATAACTGCATGCGCAGGAAGTGCCCTCTGACTAGAAAACACACATCTTACCTAAACAATCTTATCTTGTCATAACAACCAGAAACTAAACACATCTTTCATATATGGCGTAAGTTCAACAAAGTCACAAACGGCGTGAACTGCTCTGACTTTAGGAGTCGACGAAAATCTGTAACAGACAGCGACACGTGCTCTTCAGTCAAACGATTCCAGATAACAGACGCACTGTACAGAAAGGTCGATTTCGAGCGAGCAAAATGGTACGTCGACAAAACAACAGACATTTGGTGGCAATTTCTCAAACATTGGTCCAAGTTTCTACGGATAATACAACCACCAGGCAGTTCTCGCAGGCCATACACATATTTATAAAACGTGAGCATTCTCCTTTCTAACACAATTCTGTTCACACTTTTCCACTGCAACATTTCTAGCATTTGAGCGTAACTGAGGTCGAAGCGGTTAAGTACCAGCTTGGCTGCATAACTTTGCACTCTTTCTATACGACGGCGGTTATACTGATTTACAGGATAGCACACACAGCTAGCGTACAAGATCGTAGGCCGGATTACTTGCAAATATACCGCACGTACAACAGCTGATAGACGCTTCTTTATGGTACGTCGAAGCGCTCCAAGAGCGGACTTAGCCGCTGCCACCTTTTGATTGCTGTGGGCAGCGAAGCTAAGCCGTTGGTCAAGCAGCACTCCGAGGTACTGAACGTCTGAAACACTTTCCACTACATGCTCATCAATCAGGAGAGGCGTGGCAAAACGCAAATGTTCATTGGTAGTATTGGGAGCCACAGAGAATACGATGCACTTGGTCTTAGTGACATTCAACTTAAGGCCAAGTTGAGAGAAAGAATCGGCCAAAAGTTGAACATCACTGCGAACCATAGTGTAACGTCCCCAGCTCGAATGGCCTACAATTACCATCGGGCAGGACTGTTGTTTGGGCTCCGGTGTTGGTTTGCGGCTGAACTGTCAGACTGATGGATCTAGCTCCGCCCACTTCCGTCACAGAGGCCTGTCGGATATCGATTGGGCCGCTGCTGCGATGGCTCTGTACGCTGCTGTGTGTTGTAGCGCTGGGTTTCCTGTAGGCTCTGGCCGACCAGCGTTGTTGTGTTGTTTGGTTGCTGTGTAGTACGGTCGCTAATCTGTCTACGCGCCCGTGTGTTGTGTTGTATCTGGAGGCGCATAAAACCCTAGACTGGACTTGGTTCTGGCACAAGCACACAAAGCTGCTGCAAATCGTGACTCTGTCTCGCCGCTAGAACTCGAGCTACCAAGCCTGTTCCAGAAGTTGCTACTATTGCCGAGTGGAACCGTTACAAATGGAGGTTCATGCACCGAGATTGAAGGATCGAAAAAGAAGGTGAAAGAGAAGGAATGGAGCGAAAAATGGTTCAAAGTTTGTCGTCTGTTGACCAAGAGAGCGCCGAGGGCACTGGACAGGCTACCATTGAGCACCGTCGGTTGTCGTGTAGTGAGGAACCGAGGAGAGGACAATCCAACGCCCCGCTAGAAGAGAGCCGCGCGTTCGATGTGTCACTCGACGTACCACTAACGAAACGCGCTGCGTCAATTGGAGACCTCTCAACTGACTAACAGCTTGCGGTCGAAGATGACACTTCAGGTGATCCTATTTCGTCTCAACTGCTTGGTAGTTTTGGAGAAGTAGAAGAAGCAGGGATTCAGACCAACGATCTAGTGCAAAGCAGACCAAATACGGCAGACAAGAAAAGCCTCAGTGAAGTCTACAAAGACCAACCACACACCGCCGCTAGCAGACGCGCCAAGAAGCAGAGAAAAGCACCAACCACCAACCAGCAAGAAGTAGAAAAAGCCCTTGATCAGTGGGAGAAAAAGATGGATGAATGGTATGAGCTTTCGATGCAATTTGAGCAAAGCAACATAGACCTGAAAACGGCCAGTGATGTTGAAGTATGGAAGTACGCTGCTAACATTGATCAGCTACAAGAACTTCATGAATGGTTCAAGGCTGCGGTAGACAATGAGTGGATAATAAAAGCCGTGGGTTCTAGCCGTGTCAATGATACTGCTAGAGAATTGAAACCGGTGCAATTGTCTCTGGCCAACCTCAGAAACACTATGGCTACACGGTTCAACTGCCTGTCACTGCCTCAAGAGAAGATGTCACCAGTTCGTATGGCTGAAATTGTTTGTTTGGAAGATGAGTGTTTCGAATGGGCCGAAGAATGGACTGAAGACATCCCAAGAAAACAAGAAGTGGCAGTTGTGGTGACAGAAGAACCGAAATTGGTGACAGCCATTAGCACATGTGTGTTCAGTGAAGCGCCAAGTGTACAAGTTGTGCAGAAACCGTGTGAAGAGGCTCAGCAGCAATTGAGTTTGTCTGAGAGCTCTGAAGATGAGTTGTTGCAAGAAGCTAGAGTGGAAGAAGTGTGCGATGGAAAGAAGATGGAGTTTGAAGCCAGTGGCAAGAGTTCTGATGCCGAAAGGAACAGTTCTCCGCAGCCAGACATCATCAATAAAGATTACACCCCAATGACGAAAGAATTTGACCAGTTCGCTGAGAGCACAGTGCAGCCTTGGTTGTACTGTACTGAAAAGCGTCTAGTTGGTGTCGACTATTCGCCAACCTTCGCTACACTCCAGAAAGACAACATTGGTATCTCCTCATCTACAACAGAAGCCAAAGTGGTCTACTCGCCAGACAAAGCTCAAAAGCCAGAGAGGGAGAGAAAGGAGAGTGTGTTAGTAAAGGCCAATCAATACAAGCCAGAAGGTAGTGCCAAGCAGACACCAGTCATGGAGAGAAAGGAGAATGTGTTAGTGAAAGCGAATCAGTACAAGCCAGAGGGAACGGCTGAAGGAAAGAATCGTTGGGAAAGTGCTATTGATGAGGAAATGAGATGGGTGATGGATCAACATCGATGGAAAGACAAATTCAGTGCTACCTTGGGTGAACAAATGTACCGACCTCAGTGGCCGTCAGGCACAGTGATGCCCTCAGTGACGTCCAAGAGAGAAGAGGTATCGGTTATTTGCGCACTCAACGAGTCTAGCTTTGGAACGCCGAGGGTGGATGTGAGCAACTGCTTGCATCTAAATCCTAGTGAATTCAAAGTGGAGCAAGACAAGATTTTGGTAGCTGAAAATGGAACAAGCGCCGATTTTGTGCTCCCATGCCGACCGCGTCAGGGAGAAGGTTGAACTCTCATCATTCTATTGTTGTTATTGTGTTTATTGAAAATATCAATATTCACTGTCCTAGGTTTTTATATTCACTCGTTATTTGTTTGTTTCTCTTAACGCAATTATTCTGTTCTGGTATTCTATTGTATAACTATGTCAAAAGTGGAGCAGCTGTTTAAGGCCAGGCCAGAAAAGAAGAGTGGACCCAGATCAAGATCTACTGAGAAGTTCAAGCCTCAGAAGGGAGCGGCGCAGCCAACAGTCCATTCGAGCTCACATACAGCGCTTGCCGAGGACGTCAAGCCTCAGAAGGGAGCTCTGTAACGTCCCCAGCTCGAATGGCCTACAATTACCATCGGGCAGGACTGTTGTTTGGGCTCCGGTGTTGGTTTGCGGCTGAACTGTCAGACTGATGGATCTAGCTCCGCCCACTTCCGTCACAGAGGCCTGTCGGATATCGATTGGGCCGCTGCTGCGATGGCTCTGTACGCTGCTGTGTGTTGTAGCGCTGGGTTTCCTGTAGGCTCTGGCCGACCAGCGTTGTTGTGTTGTTTGGTTGCTGTGTAGTACGGTCGCTAATCTGTCTACGCGCCCGTGTGTTGTGTTGTATCTGGAGGCGCATAAAACCCTAGACTGGACTTGGTTCTGGCACAAGCACACAAAGCTGCTGCAAATCGTGACTCTGTCTCGCCGCTAGAACTCGAGCTACCAAGCCTGTTCCAGAAGTTGCTACTATTGCCGAGTGGAACCGTTACAATAGCTTCAGCATTCAGACCAGAAATAGATCGCACATAAGCAATGTCATCAGCATACCCAATAACTGTAGAGCTGCTAGACAAATTGAGTGAAAGCACTGAGTTTATATAGGCAGTAAAAAGGACAGGTGAGAGAATACCCCCTTGCGGAGTACCGCTCACTACAGCTCGCACTGACGCCATGCTACCATCTACTCTCACTTGGTACTTACGATCAAACAGAAACGATTTTAGCACACCGATTAGAAACGGCGGCACATTGTAGCTTGTCTGTAGGCATGTTAGCAACCGACCGAATGGAACTGTGTCGAAGGCTGCGCTGACATCGAAGAACACTGAACACACCCGCGTCTTGCCTTGGGATTTGCACTGCTCCAACCCATCGCACACTGCCTTCTCAAACACTGCCAAAGCGTCCTCGGTCGACCGACCCGCACAGAACCCGAACTGATAGTTTCTGTGGTAAGAACTTAAAATTGGTGTTGAAATATAGCCGTTTTGTCGGTGAACGATAATCGAGCTGATAGATTCTGTGGTAAGAACTTAAAATTGGTGTTGAAATATAGCCGTTTTGTCGGTGAACGCCGGATTTAGTTTTAGGCCATGTTCTTTAGTCTCACTCAAAAATTAGACTGTGTGATCCCATGTTTTTACTCAACTGTTTTGTTACACTATTTAAGGTAAGCTTTTGAAGAATCCCTTATACTGTAGGATTATTTCTCGGCCATACTGTACGTACCATTAGGCCTAAATAGGTTTCCGATCCTTTAATACTCGCCTGTACGTAATCCAAAAACTAAGCACCCTGCCACCTTGCGAGGCAAAGTGGAACTTTGACGAGATTTGCGATATTGTTCGCTAGATTATGTAAAGTTAATAGACCTCTGGCGCGGCGCGCGCATCGCGTGGGCTTCTTTCTTAATCAAGGAAGGAATAGTTTGCGACCTGTCTGACACGGAACTGATAAAGTAAACTCTATCTATGACTTTTAGCGGTAAGTACGATCTACCAGTGCGTAAGAGTTCATCAGGCGTCAATTGTTGTGAACTATGTCCATTACGGGTAAATATACAGTATAGATAAAAAAAATGTCCCATCGCTTTTTCGGCCTTCACTCAAACGTTTCGTTCTCAGTCACTTCTTTACCGATTTGGCTCAAATTTTCAGCAAAAATTAACAACATGGTTGGCTAAATATTCTGCAAGTTTAGTGCCAAAATTCCGACTCATACTGGTTTTATGACCCGAAAACAAGGAATGAGGGTGGTCCACGCAAATTTAATTTTTTTCGGTAATACAAGGAGTACAGTCCTGAAACTTGCAGGAATGATTGGTGTTGCTATTGGGCATAACATACTAAGCGGGCAGCCCTGTAGCTCAAAGGGCACTAAAATGGGGGAATTTCAAAAACATGACGAAATATGACTTTTCTTCGTAAAACCGGCAAAATGACAATTCTAAAGATTTTCAATTTTCAAGAAACGCTGCAGGGATGGTTACTATGGTGTGGAACAGAGCTTAAATATCAGGTTCATTTATTTGTCGAACTTCCTGCTACAATCTATGTTGATTAACAACAGATTCAGTGCTTTGATTCTAGAAGGTGCAGATTTCTTAACTATGGGATTTTCACTCATGTTTTTGAAATTCCCCCATTTTAGTGCCCTTTGAGCTACAGGGCTGCCCGCTTAGTATGTTATGCCCAATAGCAACACCAATCATTCCTGCAAGTTTCAGGACTGTACTCCTTGTATTACCGAAAAAAATTAAATTTGCGTGGACCACCCTCATTCCTAGTTTTCGGGTCATAAAACCAGTATGAGTCGGAATTTTGGCACTAAACTTGCAGAATATTTAGCCAACCATGTTGTTAATTTTTGCCGAAAATTTGAGCCAAATCGGTAAAGAAGTGACTGAGAACGAAACGTTTGAGTGAAGGCCGAAAAAGCGATGGGACATTTTTTTATCTATACTGTATATATTGGTGCACACAACAACACAACAAAATTTTGGTCTCGGCACCAATGAAGAGAGTTTACTGGTTAGAACCAAGAAAACAATGATTCTAAAGCTTCTAAAGCATACGGGCAAAGATTGGTACGGGTAAAGCAACCATCTTGAGCTGTCATCAAGATAATAGATACCAGGGTTGTGAGGTGGGAAAAAAACACCGGAAAAAAACTGTTTTTTTCCGGAAAAAAACCGGTTTTTTTCCTAAGGGTCGGAAAAAAACATAAATCGCGGAAAAAAACTCAAGCTAAAAATAGCTAATTTACGTCATTTTTCGTTTAAAAAATGGACTTTTGCTATGTATAATAGGCCATACTGACTCAAAACTGTTAGAAAAACAACAAAAAAGACCAAATTTGGCATGAAAAAACAAAAATGCAAACTGCTGTAAGAAAATTTGCATATAGCGTTATTTATGGAACCTGTCAGGCACTGCTTCATGCCTGTTTCGTGATTTATATCAATGTAACACGTGTATTTCTGGTCTAACAAGACTGAGGAAGGCGCTAGGAAGCGTTAGGAATCATAAAACCAGCCTAGGATACTCAGAACTTGGGCTGGAGTTTTTTTCCGCGATTTAGGAAAAAAACCGGAAAAAAACCGGAAAAAAACTGGAAAAAAACAGGCCGAGGTTTTTTTCGGAAAAATATACAACCCTGATAGATACTACTCAAAATTGGTATTTTCTTTCTCTGAGACCAGCATTTAGTGCTTGGCTACAAAAGTGTTCTGCAATTCAATGCCTGCTAACACTTTTCTTTACCGTGTTTAGTGCTTCTGCAGTTTATACTGTATTGTCATGCAATCAAACTTGATGTTCTGGTTCTTCGAATGCCCACGATGAACCCTGAAGAACTTGACTTCATGCTCAATCAGACCGAATTTGATCTACGCCGCAAGAAAATTCTCAATGAGTCCCTTCAGTTCACGTATGTATTGCCTAAGTCCAATTCATGTAATTCTCGCTCATCCGCAAAAAAGGAGGGGGGGTTGGGCCCAAATTCGGGACGAGGCCGGCCTGGAGCCCTGCCCAGGCCATCCTTTTGCCGGGCCGGACCGGATTTTCAAATTTACGGCTAGGGTCAGATCCGTTTTACGTGTGGGTACATACATAAATACATACTGTACTTTCTTTGGAAACAAGGTTTTCAGGCTAACAACTCGTCCAGATTGCGACTCTTCATTGGAAGTACATCAATTTCAACCGGTAAAAACAGCCGCAGAAGTATACCACAACGACCACATCGATGCTATCATCGGGCCTAATTGTAGTCCTGGTGAGCTTTCTAGAGCACTTGTAAAAGCTGCAGACAAAAATCTAGTCTCACAATCAGGAATGATGCTGACAGCAGGGTTAGCGGTAGAGTGGAACGTGCCAATCATCGGTTATCTGTCAATCAACTCGAAGCTGAAGGATAAAAAGAAGTTCAAGACGTTGAGTCGCGTGTCGATCACCACAGACACGCTGGGGGAGGCTGCCGCCACTCTGATCCAGCATTTTGGATGGACCAAAGTGGGGGCTATCATAGATCCCACTTACTACTTGAGCACTTGGAGCTACAATGCACTCAACAAAACCTTGGCCAACCATAACATCTCGATCCTAGAGGTCGTAGTGACCAAGAAACGGATGCAGCAGCAGTTGTCCGATGCTATCAACCTGCTCAGACAGAACGTTAGAGGTGAGCGAGAGCGCAAAAAGTTTGACGTGTTTTTTCGGAAGAACTGCTGCTTTTGTTGCAGTGATTTTGCTGCAAACAGGATATTTCGCGCGTGAGGTGGCTCCAGTGCTCGAAGCGCTGTACCAGGCAGACTTGCGACAGCCAGAATACCTGTTTATCATGTGCTCTGGTCCAATCGGCTTCGAAACGTTGGACACCTTTTCTGTAGATGCCAAGAAAGCCTACGAGAGTGTTCTTGTCATCACAGGACAAGGACTAGAAGCCAGCAATAGACAAAAATTCATGACTGAGATGCGGTTGGCTGGCATGCCTAAAGACACTGTGGCAAGACCCATCAGTCTCATCTCAATTCAATGGTTTAGTGTGCGTTTCAGAAGCAAACTGAAACAGGCCGTCCCTACCAAATAATGGTTGTCGAGGCACTCAACTTGTACATGCGAGTGGCCAGTGAACTGATTGGTGAGGGAAAAGAGGACGTCCTCCGTAATGGAGTGCGGTTTATGGAACGCCTACGCAACAGAGACTTTGACGGTATTGCAAAGAACCGACAGCCTAATCTACGTGGTTTTGGGTTCTGCACAGCTGGAAGCGCCAAACCTCTCAGACCAACACGCTGCCCGCGCCCGCCCATCTCTGAGACATGCGAACATTTTCTGTAATGATGGACAAATTTACATCCTTGTTAGGGCAGAATTACGTTTGCCTTTGCTATTAGTCGATCGATCAAACAAGCTTTTCTTGCAGGTCCGACAGGGCAAGTGTGGCTCGGTCCAAGTGCTGATCGCATGCCTAACTACGTTGTGCTGACAGCTGACCAGGGCAAGATACAGGAAGTTCTGCAAGTGCAGGTGCACAGTGAATGCATGGATAGCAGTTGTCCACGCAGAGGCGGACAAAGGTTGGGGAACATTAAGCATACGCTGGTAGACGTGCTCTAGCACTTGCTAACGTGTATTTTTGAATGCTGCTCACTAGGGTATCAATGTGACCTGGGAGAAATTCAGAAAACAGTTTGTGCTGCCTGGGCCTGTGCCGGTCTGCGGCTATGCAGGCCAGTTGTGTGATTACAGTTGGTATTACGTGGCCGCCGCTGCAGTGCTGTTCTGCTTTTCAAGCTCTCTTCTCGCATTCTACATCACAAGAAAACGGTGCTTACGGTCACGGTTAGGATATCGCCTCAAATCTGCAACCATTGTTTGTAGGGCCGTTGCGAAACTTTATCAGATGCCGTGGCGCATACGGTCGACAGATACGATGAACTCTGAGGTGATTCTATCTGCGCGCAGGTATTCATTGCTTTTATGAGCAAATACAAAGCCTTCTAGGTTTCTGAAGGCGGCATTAGTCGTCCATCCATGACAGATAATCGAAGCCTGAGATGTCACTCCCACGCTGTAGTAACCAGTTACAGGCAAAATCGACCAATTACTTTTCAGAAGGATTTATTGCAGCTGCTAAATGAAGTATGTACAGAGATGAATGGTTTTCTTCTGAAAAATGCAGAATGATAGTGTACCTTTCAGCTGAAAATGACAAATCACGAAAATCTGAACGTTTTCACTGGGCTGGTTGTCAACGAAACAAACGGGAAGCACAGAAGAGATCTTAAAATTGTATGGGCCGCAGTTTCAAGAGGAACCCTGAAGGTTAGACAGTCTACATCTGATAGGTGCCCTCCATTGCGTTTTTGTTTAGAACGTTTTACGTGACAGAAACAACGTGGGCATGGACACCATGTTTCAGTTCTCTTTTATGCGCGACGTTTTTGATGTAAGTCAGGGTCAGTCAGGCAGGCAACTAGAACTTTAGATCTAGTGTCCCGTACATTATACAGTCAGGCAGGCACTTAACGCCGTTTATGGTACTGGCATCGTATAAGGCCCCCGTTTGTGGTACTAGGCTAATGGCACCATATATGGTACCCCTACCTGGGAATCGGTACCTACCAGGGTTGTATATTTTTCCGAAAAAAACCTCGGCCTGTTTTTTTCCAGTTTTTTTCCGGTTTTTTTCCGGTTTTTTTCCGGTTTTTTTTCCTAAATCGCGGAAAAAAACTCCAGCTCAAGTTCTGAGTATCCTAGGCTGGTTTTATGATTCCTAACGCTTTCTAGCGCCTTCCTCAGTCTTGTTAGACCAGAAATACACGTGTTACATTGATATAAATCACGAAACAGGCATGAAACAGTGCCTGACAGGTTCCATAAATAACGCTATATGCAAATTTTCTTACAGCAGTTTGCATTTTTGTTTTTTCATGCCAAATTTGGTCTTTTTTGTTGTTTTTCTAACAGTTTTGAGTCAGTATGGCCTATTATACATAGCAAAAGTCCATTTTTTAAACGAAAAATGACGTAAATTAGCTATTTTTAGCTTGAGTTTTTTTCCGCGATTTATGTTTTTTTCCGACCCTTAGGAAAAAAACCGGTTTTTTTCCGGAAAAAAACAGTTTTTTTCCGGTGTTTTTTCCCACCTCACAACCCTGGTACCTACCTTACTGGTACCATATATGGTACCTTGGCATTGGTACCTGTACCGGTACCATATATGGTGCCAGAACCACAAACGGCGTTAAGTGCCAGACTATAGTAGCAATTTCATATCAAATCATTTTGATTATGGTGTGGTGTTGTTCAAGAAATCAAATGTTTTGAACTTGTAGTGGTAGTTCAGGGTATGGCGTATTTGCACAAGTCACCGATTGGCACCCACGGAGCGCTGCACTTGAGTAACTGTCTGGTGGACAGGTATTGGATTGTCAAACTGAGTGGCTTTGGTCTCAGTTCAATGGTACACCAGTTGCACACCAACGGCGCCATCACCTGCTCGCCAGAAGAAGCTGAAAGTTAGACCTACTGGCATATGAAGCAGACTAATAGTAATAATCAGAATTCAGATCTGTTGTGTGTGGCACCAGAAATTCTACGTCAGCGTGCTGCAGACGAACCATGTCTGGCTACAAAGGAAGGCGACATTTTCAGTGCTGGCTTGGTTTGCTATGAAATCTTGTTTGGTATGGAACCGTTTGCGTACGATCAGGACTTGGAACCACAACGTGATTTAGTGTCATTAACTGTTTGACTTGCTCAAGTATTGTGATTGCAGAATTGGTAGCTCGAATAGTTAATCAGAAAATTGACATCGCCCCAAAAATTCCTGAGAATGTTCTGCCGTTCGCTCTGTTGTCTGGAATCAAAAGTTGCTGGTTCTCGGAACCCAGTCGTCGACCGAATGTGAAACAGCTGAAACGACTCGTTAACTCATACAGTCCTACGTACGTGCTGTACGATTGCAGGTGTCAGTCCTTGTGCAAAGTTAGTTTTTAGCAGTGGATCGCTCATAGATCAGATGGTAGTTAAGATGGAAAAGTACGCTGGAAATCTGGAAAACCTGGTGAACGAAAGAACTGCTATGTTGGAAGAAGCTCAGAGACGAGCTGATGAATTGTTGTACCGAATCTTACCTAGGTACTGTATTAGTATTATACGTACATATCTATGACATTTAATGGTCGCAGTCCGCAAGCTTACCGATTTTGAACGGCGTTTGGAGCACACATTTCAGCAAATTTACCTTCAAATACGCTTCAAAACAACACCCATCAATCCAGAGTCGTTATCATTTTAAGGGGCGGAACCTTAGGTTTTCATCTCAGATTTTGTTGTTGTTTTGAGTTTCACTGCAAATTAACCTGACTTAGACTTGGTACTATAGTAGCGCGTACTGTACTGTAACAGTCAAGGAAATAACACCCTAAGGTACCGATCGATACCAAATATGGAACGGATGTAAAATGTGGAACCTCAAGTCAGAACTAGTACCATAATAGTATCCCTTCGATCGAGGCCTTAAGTGATTGCTTAATATATACCGGTACAAGTGTTTTTGCCACTATTGGCTCCTCTCCTACTAATAAAATACCATAGCAGGTTACTAACTTTTGTTTCACTATAGACTATTGCAAAGTAACAGTACCTATTTTACATGTGTGAACTGTGTACAACGTGTAGTTTACGAAAAGCATGATTCTTATTGTGCGCAGTGTTTCAGAAGTATAGCGGAAGAGTTGAAAGCAGGACACAGCGTAATGCCGGAGATGTTCGATTCAGCCTCGGTGTTGTTCGTGGACATTGTGGAGTTCACCAATTTGTGTTCGCAGAGCACTCCTCTCCAAATCGTCAATTTCCTCAATCAACTCTACTCTAACTATGACAACATAATCGAACAGCATGACGCGTTCAAGGTACTCGATGCAAAACTCTCAAACTCTATTGTAAACGGTCACACAGGTGGAAACGATTGGAGATGCCTATCTGGTTGTGTCTGGTGTGCCGGTAAGGAACGAGAACCTACATGCTTTCAACGTGGCTAGCATCGCTCTAATGATGCGAAACGTAAGCTTATCTTGGCTACTTTCACCTTAAACCAAAACAGCTGAACGTCAGGTGACCGCCTCATTTCGTATCGAACACAAGCCACTGCACGTGCTGAAGATGCGTGCCGGAATTCACACAGGTTGCGTGGCTGCTGGAGTGGTCGGGCTGACAGCTCCTCGCTACTGTTTATTCGGAGATACTGTAATTTGACATTTCCAACGTCATTCCTTCCTACTAGTATATGTTACAGGTGAACACAGCCTCACGCATGGAAAGCAGCAGTAAACCTATGGAGATACAAGCCAGCGAAGCTACTGCACTCCTGTTGCAGAAACACCCTGAAAATCGCTTTAGTCTCAGAGCTCGAGGCCAAATATCGGTTAAGGTAAAAGGCAACCGTTGACTCCTGAATTACGTAGCTGCTTGGCTCAGACTACTGTAGGTTACGTAGAGTACGCACGTTAGTATAATTTCAGGGAAAAGGTTTGATGCGAACCTACTGGCTGGAAGAGAGTGTTTGATTCTATCCGTCCACTCCACACCGATGTACCCTCTAGTCTTGTGCTGTGCGTCGATCTACACCTACGCATTTGGTTTGTGCAGCACAAAGAAAGAAATGCACGCTTTTATCTGGTTAGTTGCGCCGATGTACGCAGTCAAGCATAGGCCATGACATAAAACTCGTAACCGATGGCTGGTACTGTCTGAAGTCTAGGCAAGTCTCCACGCGTGTAGTGTATGATGCAGTGGCCAGTGGCAGGGTTGAAGCTGAGGCTTTTGCAGCTCGGATGGTCGAAACACTTGTACACCAAACATTGGTTGAGGTTGTTTCCGGCCAAGTCGGCGATGTTAGTGGTAGGATGTCCTTTCTTATCGGTGGCCACTTTAAACGATCTAACCGGGTAGTAAAAGAAATGGTCCTCAAAATTCAGTATTCTCAGTTGGGGTAAACATCCGAGAAAAGAACCTACCGCACTGACATAATGGTGGCAAACTGAAACTGTCGTTAGTTGCGAAGATTCCGAATTCGGACTGTTTGGCGATCAGTCCAAAGTTTTCAGATCCGGTCGGCGTTGCTGGTTGACCCTGAGCCCAGGGCACCAACTGAGCGGGGTACGGCGCTGCCCTGTTCTTAGCATCAATCCAAGCCCAACTGCCGTTTCCGGTAAAGTGTTGGTTCGCGTCAGACCCACGTACATACTGTCAGGCAGCTGAAGGCACAGCTAGTAGCAGTCATTTTTCTGGAAAACTAAAGCTAAACCTGCTTGGCCTCGATCAGTGATTGGATTTTGTCGTGCAATTTCTTAGTCAAAATTCGCGCCAAATAGCCGTTTCCGATTTGCGTACACTTTTCTCGAGCGCTCGTCCATCCGCCAGACGACGGTGCCACCGCAAAGCAACTGTAACCGTAGTAGAAATGGGCTTCAGTTAGAGCAGAACATTGGGCTTCCACCACTGAAGGTATGTAAGCTTAGACTTATTATGGAAAAACTGCCTGTGAACCGCTCTGAAACGGAAGCGCAGGACTCCGCTCATAGAAGTCGAAACCAGCAGCTGATTTGGCTTCTGCAAATTGTGTATCGAGGCTGCTGGTCTGGAGGAGACACTGTTTGGTCTCTTTGTTATGACTGAAGCTCTGGCAGTTGAGAGTGGTTCGGCACTTGTTGCCGCACTGCATCTCGTGTTTTACACCGGCTAGCCACTCTATTACTGTCTTGTCCTGAGCTTTCACATCTCTCTGTGCCAGCTTGAACTTTACCAACGCTGCTAATAGCAACGCTTAGCTTGGAGAAGAACGTAACCTTCACTGCATATACCGGAGGCGCCGAAGCAGAGAGCCAAGCACAACTTAGTTGTAAAGGCCGATGACAACATATATCAACTGTATACACTATGCAGAACTGTGGTTGCATTAGCAAAGTAACTGGGCGCTGACCTGGTATGACTAGTCACTTGGTACCGATCAAAATCCATTTAATTTAGTTTAGTGCACAGATCTATGTATATAGGTAATTTATTTTCCGTTTTAGATTCTATCGTATAGCACGTAGAAACCTGCGTGCACACAGTTTGGCGGGCGGGGGTCTGACTGGGCCCAACTTCTAGGGCACTTCTAGGGTTAGGCACTAAAACCATACATGTAACAGGTCATCCGCCGATGGGGGGAGGGGGTTGGGGGGGGTCTGGCGCCGGCCGGGGGGGGTCTGAGCCAAAATTTTGGGGGAGGGGGGTGGGCACTAAAAAACGCTCAAAAATCGAGAAAAATCGCAATTTTTGGCCTAAAAATCGCCAAAAATCGCTAATTTGGGCTGAAATACAGCTAAAAAGTGCTGTTTTGCAGGCGATTTTGGCAATTTCTGTGTGTGAAAGTGTAAAAAATTGCAAAAAATTGCTCGAAAATTTACTTGCCAGAAAATCGGAGGGGGGGGTCGGTGAAATCGTCTCGGGGGGGGTCCCATCCGGGGGGGTCTGGCCTAAGTCGGGTGGGGGGCAGACCCCCCCAGACCACCCTGTTACATGTATGACTAAAACGCTCAGAAATGCAATTTTGGGTTAAAAGTGTCAAAATCGCTATTTGGGCTCAAATACAGCTACTGTAAAAAGTGCTGTTTTGCAAGCGAATTTAGCAATTTTAGTGTCTGAAATACTAAAAATCGCAACAATTTTCTCAAAAAATTACTTGCCAGAACAACCAGAGGGGGTCGGAAAAATCGTCTTGGGGGTCCCCGATCGGGGGTGTGGCTTAAGTCAAGTATGCCCCCCCGCTACATGTATGGAACTACATAATATGTATTATGTTTAAAAATTGTCGTTAATTTAGTACAGGGTTCATGGCGCTCTAGCGATCCAAAATCCCCTGACTTTCCCTAGCAAAACCCAAAAAATCCCCTGACATTTTCAAAACTTCTGCTCATTAATCTGAGCAATCTTACCCAAAAACTGTTGTTATGTCTGCGCACACCTATACTCATTTGTTACTGCGCAACCATGGCAACTTCATTTTAAAAAATATCCTTCAAATGCGCATTGAAACGGTATGCTGAACAATAGTTTAGTAATTTAAAAAGATTTGGTTATGTAAAAACCAGGGCGAAAATTTTTTGAAAAATTAGCTTTCAAAAAGGCGGTTGAAAGGCATTCTGAGCCTAGAACTCATACATGTAAAAGGGGGGTCCGGAGTTAGGCCAGACCCTCTATCGCCCCCGAGACGATTTTTGCCGATTTTTAAGCGAAAAATTGCGATTTTTTTGCGATCTTGGAGCGTTTTTAGTGCCCATCTTTGAAGCTGGGCTCAGACCCCCGGCCGGCGCCAGACCGCCCGCAACCTACTGTTGTTTGGTATTGGATTTTCCGTTTGTGTATGGGTATGTGTACATGTATGTGTATACACATTTACCTTCAAATGTGTATGGTAATTTGTGTATACACATTCAACAAAACAATGTGTATTTTTGTGTATATTTGTGTATGTGTATTGTACTGAAAATGGAAATTTTTTGGTAGATTTTGAGCCAGAAACGCTAGGAAAATCAAATCTCTCAATGTCTGTTGCTTGAAACCTTGGATAGATTTGAACTCGCGTTACTTAGGCCATTTGAAGGCTTTATGAGGATATATACTGTTTATTACTGCAGCAAAAACATCGAACTTTTACGGTTCAGTTCGAAATTTTATCTACTTTTGCTGATCAAATACACATACACAAAAATACACGTTATGAGTACTGTTTGTGTATGGTAATGTGTATCGGAATTTTCAATGTGTATGTGTATGTGTATACATACACATTGAAAAACAATGAAATTCAGTAGGAAAACGTCGGATTTTGCCGAAATAAATGTTAAATTCGAAATCAGCAGCATAAATTTACCCTACACAAGAAGTTTCATGCAAATACAAGAAAAAAATTTTTTGCCCCTGCCTATCAGGGTTTAGTGTCAAACCGCGTTTTTCGCCCAAAACGGCGGTACGGAGTGTCAAAACCGCATTCTAGATACCAGTTTTATAATCTACACGTTCCGCTGAATCGATTGGAGTATGAATCTTCATTGTCAGACAAAATATGACCAAGCTATGAGCTTTTTAAGTAAGAGCTCGAAATCGAGAATTTTCGCTCGACAAGGGGTACTTTGGCGGGACCCCCGGGGGACCCACTGGGCCGATCGAGCTCAAACTTGGTGCATCGCGGTTTTTCATCATCTGTCACCAAGATATGCAAGAATTATTGAAATCCGCGAGATGACCCAGACCAATTTGGGGAGCAAAAGTCGATTCTCTCAGAAATTGCATCTTAATAAACGTGGAGTGGAACTCAAGTTTTGCCTAAAAATAACGGACCGACTGTCGTCGGGAGTGAAATGTTGCTGTATTCTGTTAAAAAATGTCTGCTGATCGGACTAAAAACAAAAAATGTTCTGCCGGTGCCCAGAAACCCACTTCATACCTCAAATGCTTTTGAAAGTGCAAAAAACCGCACCTAAATGCGCCTATCCGGCGACCTACTGCAGTAGGAAATAGAACATTTTCTATTTACTACTGCAGTAGTTTTTCCTATTGCAGTAGCGCGGCCGCGCGGGCGCGAGTGTTTATACTCCTACCGAAGACTACTGAAGGAGTCGGCCAACCTACTGCAGTGAGTATAAACAGCGCACAGCGCTTTAGACTGTTATAGTACCAGACTCAGTGGTTTGTTTTTGTCCGGCGATCAACCAATCGATCGGCCATGATGCGCCCTTACAGCTAAGACCGAACGAAAGCTAAAAGATCGGTCTGCTCAAACTAAGCTGGAAGTAATTGCGGGGTTTTGGACAACCTGGACAACATACACGCTATCCTACATACTGTAGATTACTGACTATATAGTTTTGAAACCTTTAAATCCGGTTTTGGACCATTTAATCTACATTTCCTATTTCGTAGCGTGGTCTTATCATTAAGAGTGCGGTGCACCTGTGTTGCCAACGTCAGAGGTCGCAAAAAGCTGTGTATAGCAGCTGCCAGCTGTTAACAAAAAATTGGAGCTATGAATCTACGTAGGACATTGATTGATGAATCGTCTTTAGATCTTTGGTTGCCGGTTGTTGGTGCATGCGCGGTTGCTTAGACGCAATAAAATGGAACCGATCGGCAACTCGATTCACTTTCTAGTCTCCAAATTGCAAACCTTACCAGAAGTTCGAGGGCTGATTCTGCTCGGAAGTCACGGCGACAACAAAAGCCAAAAATGGTCCGATCTCGACTTAACTATAGTGACAACCGACGGCGCCGATTTCGCCGACTCGCTCAAAAATCTCATTCTTTCTTCCTATCCTCAAGATCGAATTTCTCTTCTGCTAGATCGACCTGGAAAATTGGTCTTTTTCTCTAGAAATCCCTATCTCAAGCACGATCTCGGCTATACCTCTGAGCTCTCGGAAGTGGCCCGCTATTTGCGCGGTTCCGAAAATTGCCGAGTGCTGTTTGGCGATTTCGATCAAGAACTGAGTGAGATAATGCAGCTGCGAGCGTTTGAGTGCTTGCCGGAGTACAGAGCCTCCAGTCAAGCTTCTAATTTTGTCGAGTATTTCGAACTATTGTGCAAAAGTGCGGTGAGAGAGGACCGATATCGCGTCGAATTTTACGGCTTTCTAGTGCGTCACGCCTTGGTTACGTTGGACCAAATCGGACTGGGCATTCAGACCCATTTGTATCTGCCCAAAAAGGCGCTCGATTCAGACCAAAATCAGTTGAAGTTTCTGGCGCGGTTTAGTCTAGATAATGTCTGGACTCTGGCTTATAAGTATTTGGACTATTTTGGACTTTTGTGTGTGCGGTGTTTGGACAGCTCTGAGGATCTTCTGCACGACCTCAAGCGTGAACGCCTACTGGAGTGGGTGAAATTTTTGCGCGAAATTTATGAACTCTATTCCGGTGGCAAAAATCAGAGGATCGCAGTGGTCACTGTCACAAGGGACCGCCCTGAAGCGCTTATTCGAGCTGCTAAATCGGTGACTGAACAGAAACAAATGGACGCTGATATCGTCCATGTGGTCATCGGAGACCAGTGTCCATCGGTGGGCTCTGTTGTGTCCGAACTAGAGAAGATGGACGTAATTTGCATAAACGTCAAGCGCAAAACCAAGCAAACTACGATCTCCGCTCGACTCAGGTGTCGAAATGATTTCTTGTGCCTTTGTTTAAGACAGAGCGAACTGTTGGGTCGGTTTTTCTCCTCGTTTATTTTCTGAGAGGCTCGGTAAAACACTAAAATTCGGAAAAAATCAAGCAACTTTTCAAAGGAAACATGCACACTAACTTCAAATGCTTTGATTTAACGGAAATCGAAGGTTTCCAACCATTTCCAGGGCTGTTTTTTTGTCTTGAACACAAACAATCTTTATATGAGTTTTAGTCAGACTAATGTTTGCTAGTTTAATCAAAGAAAATTGTCTCAAAGGGACAGTATTCTACATTATATACACGTACAAAGCGTTGAGTAGTGCGCGTGGGAGTGCTATTATTAGAAGGGCGCTACTATTAAAGTTTATATTTTCATACTGTCCATAAAGGGCGCCATTAATGGAGCGTGCGCTGATATTAGAAGAGTTGCGGCAGTCAAAATTTATCAAAAACCTAAAAACCTGTGTCTCTGCAAAAAAAACAGCAAAATCATTTCGACACCTAACCCAGCTACCTACGAAATCTGGCCATAACAGCAATTGGCTGCGACTACGTAGCTTTTCTCGATGACGACAACACTTTCACCCCTCTCCACCTCTCCACTCTCCTATCCCAGCTGAAATTGGACCAATCAGAGGCAGCTCACAGCTACCGTAACCTCTTCCAATCGGACGGCTCTCCCTGGCCGGGCGATTACTTTCCATGGCGATGCGGCTCTATGAGTCACTCTGAATTTATCGACTGGCTCAAGTCTGAGGGTATCTTTGAAAAGGACAGCCAAGTAATGCGGGACAAAGCTGTGTTGAGTGACGGCAAAGCTGGTACGGTGGACACGAACGAGTGGCTGGTTAGCAGAGATTTGTGTCTGCGTGTTGCCTGGCCTGAAGCAATCAGCGAAGAGCAGGATAAGCAGAAGATATCTGAGGACGGTCAGTGGTTGCGCGATTTGTTGGAGGCAAAAGCTAAGATTTGTTGTAGTCAGTTGGCTACTGTTAACTATTTTATCGGTGGTAGGTTTAGTTCCTGTACTGGGAAGTGAGAGACCTTACTCTTTTCTGTTCTAGAGGTACAGTACAAGACTGTTTGGTCTTAGACACTATCTGGTTCGCTGCCATATAACAACTCTGAGCTGTGACTTAGTTAAACCAGACATGAAAACAAATGTCATAATAATGTTTAGTTTGTCAGAGGTAGTATTTTGGCACCGTAGTAATTTGTTTCCTTTACTGTAGTTGTTTTTCGGTACTTCTACTCAAGAATAAATGTGCAATAGCAAAGCGCTATTACTCTCAGGAACTTTTTTACGCCAAATAAGGTACCATATAAGTAAGGTAGCGGTGCCTAGGGTGCCGATTACCTATCAATTGGTCGCGATCGATTGGTCGCCACTTCAATTGGTGGCTAGTTTAACTGGTCGCCGGTTTAATTGATCGCCGTTTGTTTGATTGGTCGCCTATTTAACTGGTCGCCATTCGATTGGTCGCTGCTGTATGTACGAGTTGGTATGAGTTGCGCGATGCACCTAGACTTTTACCTGTAAGACAATGGCGCTCCTAATAATAGAGTTTTGTTGGGCCGAGCACTGCCTGGGTTGGTAGCAATTTTTGGTGTCATTTTCACGTGTCTGGCAGTCTCCATTCAAACGATCACCCCTCCTTCCTTTCTTAAGCTAGGATCCCGACTCGCATAAGGCTTTGTAGCTGTTCTAATTCTAATCTCCTGCTATCCGTGTGTCACGGCGGCCCCGGCATCCGTGAGAGCGGTTTTTGTGGGTTCGAAACCGGTCGAAACGACTGGAAGTAGTCGACGTAAAGCCCAACCCAGACCGCCGAAATCCGGTGATGGCCAGTAGGTAAATGGGAACCGACCGGCGCTGCCGTTGCACCCAATGCCAGCAAAGGGGAGGGTTGTTTGTAGACAGGGCTACCCCATTGAAGGGCTCTGAAAAGAGCGAGGCGTGTCCTGAGCTGTCCGAAAGGACAGTGGAACTCATAAACAAACAAACAAATAATTGACAGACGCGCTCTACCAACGCCTAAAAGCACTTTTGTGTGTGCGTACAATGTATTTTATGCAGTATTTGAAGTGCACCTCGACACCCGTAACAGCATAAGCCGTTCTTGGTGCTCATCACGATAATGGGTTTTATCCAGAGGCACAGAAAAAACGACAAACCTACCCACGTAAAAACTGATAGAACAATGAAAACAAATTAAAAGACACATGTATGACGGCAATTCTGTTGCCTTGCGGCTCTTGATGTTCCCAGTGCACACTTATTACTGATCTTATCAGCTTGATTCAATTAGCACACTTCCTGGTGTGGCGATAATTCAATTTCTCGGTTGTGAACTGAAGACAAAATCACGGACAGTTAACATGAAGAGAAACTATTCTATAGTACTCGCTGTTCGTGTTAGGATTAGAAGCCTATAAACTGAGTACTAACCAGAGTCCTGCATGGCCCGACTTTTTGAAGGCCCGGCCTGGCCCTGATTTCTAAATTATGGGTGGGGTCTTCATGCCCAAAAAGGCGACAAATCGCTGTGAATATGACAATCAAAAGAAAGCCTATAATGTATTTTTGGCCACTAAATTTGCGTTTTCTGACATGAATGTTTATTTTTCGATACCAAAAGGGAGTTTTCAGTATTGTCCAAATAATAATTTTCTGGGGTGTAATAGATTGTTTGGGCCATTCCTCAAACAGGTGAGAAATTTATGCAGATTTAGCCTTCAAAACACATTTAGAAGGTGTTCTGAGCATAACAAGATACAGGGTGTCCCAAAAAAATGACAACATTTCTTTTTGCTGCCATTTTCGCAATTTTTGACCAAATTGTCTGAAATTTGAAACATAAGTGCCAAAAAAGTGGGAATTTTATGTGTTAAAATTTGGTGAATCAGGATGGAACCAGTCCTGAGAAATTCAACAATATATAAAATTGAGAAATTTCAATTAAATGTAGAAACAGCATCAAAAATGGAAACTTTTCTTTTTGCTGTATCTTCTTTAATTTAGGTCGGAATTGGATGAAATTTTGAATATATGCGCAGAATAACGGGTTGATTTGTAGATCAAAAGTTTGCGCATGAACCCAGCCTAGCTCTTGACATAAAAAATCCCGATCACAATACAACGACAACATTGATTTTCGTGCCCCTTAGCTGTAATGAAGCTCCTGTAAGCGTAATTCAGTCTGTCACCCCAAACATGCTAAGAAATGTTTATTATGCTTATGGGAAACGGTTGCAGCAGTGTATTAACTCAAACGGAGGTCATCTGGATGGTGTTTTATTCCTTAGTTCTCAGAGTTTGCACGTTCTTCATTTTGCTGCAGTAAAAACTCTGATTTTCTTTAGTTTCCAAGAACTAGCGAAATGGACTGATTAATGCCAGAACTTTTGACCTACAAAATATCTGCGCATATATTCAAAATTTCATCCAATTCCGACATAAATTAAAGAAGATACAACAAAAAGAAAAGTTTCCATTTTTTATGCTGTTTCTAGATTTAATTGAAATTTCGCAATTTTATATATTGTTGAATTTCTCAGGACTGGGTCAATCCTGATGCACCAAATTTTAACACACAAAATTCCCGCTTTTTTTGGCACTTATGTTTCAAATTTCAGACAATTTGGTCAAAATTTGCGAAAATGGCAGCAAAAAGAAATGTTGTCATTTTTTTGGGACACCCTGTAGAAAGAGAAGTAAAATTTTTGTCCGGATTCCCTTTGCAGGTCTCTACTCAGTACTATATATACTGTACGTGCCTGAAGTCTAGACCAAGAATCATCTCTGTCGGTGTCAGCATGTCGAAAACCAAAATTCGCGTAATCGCATTGACTGCTGTTCTGACAATCCTTATTTTCGCTTATATCCGCAAGTTTCTGGCCGAGCCCTCCTTTCCAAAACAGCGAATCTGTAGTCACCGCAGCAAGATCGGCCAGCTATTAGAGCAGTACCAGTACGAAATCGGCGCTGAGATCGGTGTCAAGCAGGGCGAATACGCCAAAGTGATCCTGAAAGAATGGAAGAACTGCAAGAAGTATTACCTGATCGACTTGTGGCGACATCAGGAGAATTATTTGGATGCAGCCAACGTCAACAACTCCAGACACCAACAATTCATGAACAGCGCCATAGAGCTCCTCAGTCCATGGCGATCAAAGACGGTTTTCGTGCGCGCTCGTAGCGACACTGCCTCGCTAACTATCGCTGATGGCTCGCTGGACTTCGTCTACATCGACGCCCGACACGACTTTTGCAGTGTCTCGCTCGACATGCAACTCTATTGGCCGAAGGTGCGAGCGGGCGGAGTGCTGGCCGGACACGACTACTACGAACGGAATGAGCAGCACCTGCATTGGTCGACTTGCGAGGATGGCAGCCGGCAGAAAGGAGGAGTGGAAAGGGCGGTGCAAGCGTTCAGTCGCAAGCACCTTCTCACTCTCTTTTACTGTGGCGATTCGTGGCTGTTCAGAAAGTTAGAATAGATGCTGAAACGTAGCCACCCATCCCTTTTTGTTTGCAGACCTTAGCCTTCTTTCTTTGGCAACATCAATACGAACGTACATGTTGATGCTCTCACCATTTCGGCATTTGTTTTCGTTTAGCCTGTTTTGTCGTGTCTTATGAAGATTCAAGATGCGCGGAGATTATCGTGTCATCTTTTTGTTTTGCTTTGTTTTGTTTTTTCCCCCACAGTGAACGCATAATTATTTTTCCCCCACAGTTGCGTATTTTCCCACAGTTGCGTGGAGATTATTTTCCCCTACAGTTGCGTGGAGATTATTTTTCCCCCACAGTTGCGTGGAGAGAGCTTTGAATGTACAACCGGCCTCCAGTTGCACAACTCGTCGAAAGTTTTAAAGCGTACTGTAATTGCATAATTGCATTAGGGGGCGTGCAAAAATTACGTAATGGTATTTTTGCCCATTTTCGGACCCCCCTCCCCCCTGATAATCGCCCGTAATAATTTCCTGACCCCCTCCCCTAATTACGTAATAATTTGGCTACCCCCCTCCGAAATTTCAATTTTTTTAAGAGTTAGAGCCGAAAATTTTCCGTTCAATTCTATGTAAAATGACGTTCTTATTAAAATAGCATCTGTATACAGTAACAATTGATAGTTATCTTAGTTTTCTTTATTGATGAGCTACAACTACGTACATGTACGTATAGTCTTAGCTTTACATAGATAGAAGCCGTCATTGGATGGCGTTTTGTTACTGACGGGGTATCGGATTGTATTGGAAGTGTTTTATACTGGGTTTTAGGGCTGCTTCAATATTGCTTGACTGATAATCGATAGTCATAAACCAGAGTTCGTGCGGGACCCGAAAGGTCAGGGAATTTGGTGTCCAGTCAGGGAAAAAATTGATAGCAGTAGAATCCTCTCTCGCCCAAAGGGCCCTGTCAGAGCTTTACACACCACCCTTTTGAAAATGGGACTTCTGACTTTCCACAACTACTACAACTTAGGGGCCGTGCAAAAATGACGTCATCGATTTTTGGCCATTTTTCGACCCCCCTCCCCCCATTGTCATCGGTTCTGGGCCAACCCGTTCTGGGAGAGGTAAAATCGCCGAAATATCTTGCAAAATCACTTGTGCGAGTACTACGTACAGAGTACGTACAAAAGAAACATTTCTAATGACGCAACAAATCTAAACATAAAAGTGATTTAAAGAAAAGCTTGTTTTGGCTAAAAGTACAACCTAGATTTTAAAAAGTAACCCTATCCATCCTAGGCAGGCTCCAACCGGAACAACCAAGCCAAAATTCTCTACCGAGCGCCTATGCAGGGCTCTAATGAGGACCAGAATACGTTTTAAATGCGTTTTATAAAGTTAATTTTTCAAAATTTTCTCGCACTTGTTGGTCAGAATCCCAACCAGGCCTCCTCAGACTACTAAAACTGTTAATTTTAACCTAAGAATGCCTTTCAAATGCGTTTTTGAAGGCTATTTTCTCAAAATTTCCCTATGAGGCAAAAGTGACGTCATCTTTGGCAGAACCCCCCCTCCCCCCTTGTCATCGGTTGTCATCATTTGGCAACCCCCCTCCCCCCTAACCGATGACGTCATTTTTGCACAGTCCCTTAACAGAATGCCGGTTAAATGCGTTTTTCAGAGCAAATTTTTAAAAATTCTGAGCCTTGTTAGAATGTTGTCACTCTGATTGGTCGGGGAAATTTGACTTTGTTCAGCGAATTTTGCTCGGAAAAAGCCGCACGAACCCTGTAAAAGATCGAGTCGATAAGTGTTATACCCTTATATACTCTTAATAAGATGTGAAAGGTCACTCTTGCCATTTAGCATTTGAAAAATTGGAAAGCCCTGACGTAAACGGTAGCTACCTTCTCTAATCTAAACGTTCATCTAAGTGAAATCGAGAAAATTTTAGCCCAATGGCTTCAAATCGAGACTACAAGTACATGTACTACACATCAAAACAATTAAAATTATGGCCACTTTAGTGATTTCTGCACTTTAAAAAATTACGTAATGAAGTCACCAACCCCCCTCCCCCCACCGTAATGAATAGTAATCTTTTGGCGAACCCCCCCTCCCCCCTCATGCCATTACGTAAAATTTTTGCACGCCCCCTTATCGGTCGGGTGTCAAATTATTAACAACAAGTTGCGTATTGACAGTACCAAGATTGCAAATGTGCGGACGTTGACAACTCGGGAAGGCGGCAGTAGGGTGACGGTAGAGCTCAGAGACATCGAAACAAAAAGAACTGTGCTTCAACGAAAGCGTGCTGCGCTGACTTCAAAGCCACAGTATTCTTCCGTTTTCATTGGTCCTGACCTGACTCCGTGGCAAGCGAAACAGGCTTTCGACTTGCGACTTGAGCTGAAAAAGCGGCGTAGCAAGGGAGAGGCTGCCTTATTTATTGACTACAACACACTCCAAATTCGGAAGCTTCGTTGATCTTGAATCTATGCTTTTTTGTTCTGTTGTTTGCTTTGTTTTATTGGCCGTATAGTCAGTAATGGCGATCGCGTGCCTGTTGCCCTGAGATTTCTCTCTTGGCAACGAAATACAAATACAAGTACTGTAATTACGACCGCCCTATTTCCCCACAGTTGAGTGTAGATTATTTTTCCCCACAGGTGCGAGATTACTGCATAATGATAGACACCTTCGTGTCGATTAAGGGTCTTCGAGGGACACTGCATAGGACCAGCCCGCCACCGGCGTCGCCCCGCTGATGATGCATAATGCCCTACCATAAAGGTCACCATATAGGTGACCATCGAGCGCCGTTCGAATGGCCGTCGGTTTACGCACAGCCGACTGTTGACTGAAAAGCTAGTCGAACGTGGGGAGCCGAACGGCTTTGAAACCCAAAATAAGGTTTCAAAAAATCGCTCTACAGAATTCGGCTGGGGAATTTTCTCCGAAAGAGAACAAAGAAAGGTCCAAACACAGACATACCCGTGCAGCCAGCAAAAACAGCGCGGTCAGCGGCGATTCGGCCGCAGCCAGAAAAGGGGCAGTGATTGGTGCCGTGCCTTTTCTTACACAACACGCGCTCCTGTCGTCTGTGTGGGTGTGGCCTGTGTATCTCCAGATCAATATTTACCCAATATTTACCCGGACAGATTAATTTACCCGAAAACGAACAAAATTTACCCGACCCCGTTAGATATATTTACCGGTTGCCAGAGGTCTTAGCAAACAGTAAAAAACGTAAGGAACAGCAAAAATTCCGGTAATATCGAATCAGCATAAAGCGCAAATTTACGGTACCAGCGCTAATGCGTGACAAAGTTTACATCAACTTCAACTATATTCTCTCAACCCACACCAACAGCATGGTTCAAACGAGGGGTTGGAGACTCAAATAAAGAACAAATGTACAATACAAAACAGTCCAAAACTACTGCATTGTTACCAACTGAGACTCCTGCAAATGTTGAAAAAACATCAGATTTGCAATAGGATTTGAAACCAGCAAAGTTTTTGTGCACAACATCGTTTGGAATGGTGTTTCATATAGAAATAGCATTGTACGAGTTACATGTGCGTTCAGTACCCCATTTACATTGGAGGAAGCCCATTCCCACCGGCCGAGCCGACCACCCAGCCCAGGTTTTAGTTTTAGGCCTAGGTTTAATCTTAGCTTTTCACGTTGAAAATACCTATTTCGCGGGTGGAGTAGTGTACCGGGTATCATTTACATTAAAGCTTGACCGGTAAATAGAGACCGGTAAATAGGGACGTTCTTGACCGGTAAATAAAGAAAGAATACAATAACGCCTAGACGGTCTTTCTTGGTAATGCATAGTTTGTTCTTGAATAAAATGCGGTTTCGCACTAATTTAGACCCTAAATAGAGATATGGCACGGTTTCGAAAGCGTTTGAGTTTAGGAGAGGCTTGGTTGGAATTAACGTGGGCACATATATGCCTACTTCGTTTGTATATGTATATGTATATGTATATATACAAATGCACATTAGTTTGTATATGTATATGTATATATACATATACAAACAAAATTTCAATATTGCATATTTTTTTGTATATTTGTATATTAAGAATATAATAGACTTTCTGCTGGAAAGCATGATTTCGACAAACCAGGTGGGTTAGGGGTACCATGACGGGTGTCATTGTCATATGGTAGGGCGTTGTAGGGCTAGCCAACGTGAAATATTCTGAAGTTGCATGAGTGTATTCCGATTTCAGGCAGTTCTCCCAACCGGTGCGAACTCTATTAAGTGATACTGCCCTCGGTCTAAAATTTTTACCAGCTAAAATTTATGTTGTTGCTAAAACTCAGGCTTTTTAGGATCTGTAATACAATGTATCAAGAAAATTTTTGTGCGGTGTCACCGGTGGTCGAAAATCTTTAAGTAATACAAATGCTAGCAACAAATTCAAACTTACGCTTTAGGTACACCCCTTAGTTTTAGGTTAACAGGTATGTTAAGGCTTAGGTTCTGGCTTTAGTCTTCGATTCAGGCCTACTAGGCTCGTACATAGGTATAGTTTTAAGCAGAAATAGCTTCTGAAATCGTTATTATGCATCATAGGGAGAATGGCTGAATGGGTTTAAAAAATAATAACACGTTTAAAACTGGGATAAAACGAAAAGGGAAATGTGCACGATTCGATTATCAATTTCGTCGTTGAGCGTGCCTACTATTCCATTATTTCGTTTCAAACAGCAAAACTCATTGCGAAATACTTCTAAAACGAAGATGAATAATATTTGGTCTTAATGCAGAGGAGGCTAAACCGCAAATTTAACAAATTCTTCTGGAAAAGTTGAAGACATAGGCTCAAAATACAAAAACACCCGAAGAAACTGTAAAAATATCTCAATTACCGTACGAAAGTGGCCAAACTACTTACTGCAAAAATATACAAATGAAAATATACAAACCGTTTGTATATCAAGTCTGTTTGTATATGTATATTGAATATTGCATCAGCAGTCCGTTTGTATATGTATATGTATATGTATATCCAAAACATTTGTATATACAGTGGGGTGCAAAAGTTTAAACGCACCTTGTCCTCTTCAAGAAAAACTGACTTTTCGCTGATTAGTTAGAGGTAATAGGTAAGTGTAATACACCGTTACATAGCTTGAGATCTTAGCAAAAAGGTGGTACAGACTGCGCTGCAATGGGTTGCGTTATGGTGAAGTTATATCCGGTCTAAGTCAATCTGTCAGAAAATGGGTTAGCAAAAGTTTAAACGCACTTTCAAAATTCTACAAAATCTGACTAAACTGCTTTCAAACAACGATTGTAAGACTACCTAAATACTAATTAATGAACAACATAACAACTTTGATGCTTTGGAATATTTCAGTCGCACTGTAACCCAATTAATCGTAACACATGTCATCATGGTGAAATCGGTCTGGTCTGTGTACAAGGTCTACAATTTGAATGGTTTTGAACTTTCTCAAACTTCTTATGGATGTGTAAGAGACTGAGACTGCTGATCAAGCTAAACAAACTGTGTTTATGATAACAGAACCACGAAAACAGAAATTTTTTTAATCAGATTAAGGTTGACAGATCATTACTGTTCCACATCTGTCACACTGAGGTTTAGTATTCTGGTTTTCTCAGTGTTTGTAATCGACTGCAACCAACAAACATGGGTTAACTCATATGGTTTTTACATGTACTATTGTTTCTCTTATGCAAAAATACGAGAACATGCCATTTAGGCACCTTACTCAGTTAACAGCACTATAACCAGCATACTGAATATCCAGTAATGATCCACAATAATCAACTGACGGCAACTGTGAGGGTAGTTTGACCAGGAGACATCATCCCTGCCTCCAAAAACTTGCGTTTTTAACTAAAATGCATTGTGTGATCCCATGGATATGGAATGCCATCATCTGTTGATTTTAAGATGACCTATGGCTGCTTCAGTGAATGCTTCTGCCATTGGTGTGCACTGAATCTTGGCTCACTCATGTTGGACTATGACACTAAAGGTCCCAATTTAACTGCGTTCAGCTTCTCTGGCCTCTTAGGGCTTCTGCTGTCTTTGCTCATGCTATTTTTCTTAAAACCAGGCAGCTGAGTCAGATATGCACCTCATAAAACATAACGATGTGGCCATTGCCTAGCAGATTCACTAATTATCTGGTTTGAGCCTATATTTACCAACGTTTATGACTTGTAACTTCTAAAAAGCTTGAAATTCATGCATGCCAGACTTTCTAACATACACCAATTGTTAGTAAGTTTGATCTGTCAAGGTGCTACTGGCACTCTGGTGCTAGAGATCGCGTTGATACAAGGCACCATAGCAGGTTCAATCTTCTGCATTCCAATTGGACAAAGAACACAACAGGGCTAACTGAATCATGGCAAAGCGTCAAACTTGTCTTGTTATTTATTATTTACTATTTAGGTGTCCGTACAACTTTTATTTGAAAGATCTAAGTCGGATTTTGTGGGATTTTTAAAGTGCGTTTAAACTTTTGCTAACCCTTTTTCTGACAGTCCGGCTTAGACTGGCTATAACTTTAGTACAAAGCAACGCATTGCAGTGTAGTCTGCGCCAACCTCTTCGCAACATCTCAAGCTTTGCAACGGTGTATAACACTTGCCAATTACCTTCAGCAAATAAGTGAAAGGTCACTTTTTCTTGTACCTGGCTGGGTGCGTTTAAACTTTTGCACCCCACTGTATATACAAATTTGTATATGTATATTTGAATATACAAACCCACACTAGTTGGAATTGTCTTCGGCACAGGTAGTGCTAATTGGGTCCTTGTTTAGTAAAATCTGTTTCCCTATAGAGTTGTTTTGTTGACGGCCCGGCGGATACAAGCAAGCAGCAAGAGTTTCCATTGTTTCCAATAAGTTAATCCGAATCTTCTGTTTTCTACGTCAGGTCATGTGCTTAAAGAAGACTCTGTTTCACTTCACAGCATCGCAGAAGCCAAAACAGTCTGAAATTGCATTTGGACCACTTTGGTACAGACCGCCTAAACAGTGGGCCACTTTGATCGGGAGATACCAACGACGCACCGTCTGTGTGTCCTGTCTCGCTTGACTTGGATGGGAGAGTAGTGGACCGAATGTGGCATCATCAGCCGACTGCTGCCGAGCTCTAGAATTTATTCATCAAGGAATGCAGAGTTCAATAGACTGGGTGCCGGTGGGTCGGTACTGGAGTAGAGTGTTGTCCCTGGGCTGTGTCCAAGTTCTCACTGACAACTGGAGTGGTTGTGATCAACTTTTTATTATCATTCCTGGTAGGTGGGCGAGGTGTATTTGAGCAACCAACCAACCAACCAAGTGTCTGCAGGTAATCCAGGAGTCGACCAGGCGTATCAAGACTTTGCTGAAGGTTTGGTAGAGCATTCTTCCCATGTCTCTACTGCCGTTCTGGTGCCTAGTCATTTGAATCATGTGGCTCTGCCTCCCGAGTTAGCCGCCTATTCTAGCACCCATTCGGGAAACGGTACTCTCTTTTGAATGAAAGACAAATAAATTGGTGAAAAATGTTGAAATTTTTGTTACGATGCTCTGCTCGGTTCCTGTGATATTATTTGCCCTCAATTTCAAAACAGATTTTGGCAATGAACAATAGTGATTAAAAGAACGCAGCAGGTTTTTTTACTTTTGCAACCATCAATCTCAACCGATTTGAATAAATCCTTTTGTCAATGAAATATTCATAAACTCTTGAAAGATTGGTGAACTTTTTATTAAGATACTCTGCTTAGTTCTTGAAATATTTGCTCTCAAAGTCGAAACAGATTTTGGCAAAGAACAAGAGCGATTCAGTTGTACTTCACAATAAAACAGATTCCTACTGCTGAGGGCTAAGGAGACTACTGGCGAAGTAAACCGAGCGTGTGTTTCTCCAATAAAGCCTCCAATAGCCATCAGCAGTAGTAGGAATCCGTTTTGTTGTGAAGTGCAACGGAATAATAAAAATTCCTTTTGTTCATTGCCAAATTCACTGTTTTGTCTTTGAGGGCGTATATCTCAGGATCTAAGCAGATTACATTAACAGAAATTACAGCAATCTTTTAAGAATTTATTTATCTCTCATTTAAAAACACGAGTCATTCAAATCGCTTGAGATTTGCGGTTGCTACAGTGAAAAATCTGCAGGGCTGTTTTTAGCGAACCCTGAATTTGAATTTGAACTAAGTTTGCGGAATGGCAGTAAAAAGTAGTGTTCCGACGATATCAAAATTCGTCGATATTCGATATCGATATCGATATTTTCAGCTCAATATCGATCGATATCGATATTTATCGTTATGCAAGAATATCTGAAAATTTGAAAGGGCAAACTGCTCTTGCTGCTCATCAGTCAAGCACTGATGCAACCAGCGATCTGATATCAATAAGTAGAGAATCACAGAATAGGTAGAGGCCCTCTGAAACCCTTCGATGATAAAGTTTATCCCTCAGGCCGATGTCCCGCCCTCATTAGGCATAAATGAGCTCAGACAGAATAGCGTAATTTTACTTGGGTTAATGACAAGACAAATATGCCAAAAACCTTGACTTAAGTAAAAATCGGAAGTTTTTGCGTACCATCCTTTCAAATACCCATCAGCCGGCGGTAACCCCTCAGGATTTGAAAATTCACCGTCCCTCCTGCTAGCTAGCTGAAAAGCTAGTCCATGTCTGCTTCTGCCCTCCTGCTTCAAGTGTGCGGAGTGAGCTGCTCTTCAGTGTTGCTGCAGACATTTTAGAACTTAAGCGTGCTGTCTGAAAGCTGAGAATGCCGAGAAATTAATATTTCTGAGAGCTATCATGCCACCATTAGGTTTTGACTATACCATCGATTTCTGTGTTGTCCAGGAAAAACTGTTTTTTTACTGTTCCACAGAAATAAACTTGGTGTCAGTTTTGTTTTTTCCTACTTTTTCTGCACAAAAATATCGAAAATATCGATGCGAAATATCGCGATGTCGATATTGGAAAAAGGATCGATATATCGACTTTTCGATATCGATATATCGTTGGAACCCTAGTAAAAAGTGTCCATTATTGAGGCACCGTGTATGTTGCGCTATTTGTCTACTTAACTTAAATAGAATTCTTCTTAAAATAACTTAATTCCCATCCATACATGTAACACTTGGTCTGTCCCCACCCGACTTAGGTCAGAGCCTCCTGGATGGACCCCTCGAGACGATTTTCCCGACCCTCTTCCGATTTTTCTGGAAAGTAATTTTTTGAGAATATTTTTTGTGACTTTTAAGACACAAAAATTTCCAAAATCGCCTGTTAAACAGCACTTTTTAGCTGTATTTCAGCCGAAATTAGCTTTTTTGACGATTGTTAGCCGAAAAATTGCGATTTGGAGCGTTTTTTAGTGCCCAACCCCCCTCCCCCTTTCGGCGAATGACCTGTTACATGTATGATTCCCACCCATATCCGCTTGCTTGTATCGGTAATCTAAGCAGTATATCATTTTCAGAGATTTTCCTGCTGGAAGAGCAAATCAAGCACAAATTAGATTTCGTGCTCCAGTACATTCCTGCTTCGGTGCCCAAAATTACCCTAATCGGTCATTCTATCGGCTGCTACATAATTCTAAGAATACTCGGCCGATTAATAGACAGAGGCTACCGCATCCACAAGGCCATATTTCTCTTTCCAACCGTTGAGAACCTCTCGCAAACCATAAACGGCCGATGGGTGGCCAAAATAACTCGACTAAAACTCGAAAAACTGGCCATGTTCTTTTCGGTTCTGCTCGATTATTGCATTCCCGACGCGGTTAAACGCTGGTTATTCTATTTGAACGAAATGGCCTTCGTATCTGACAATCTCTCTAGTGCAGTATGTGATATTCTAACCAGTAAAGTGGTAAGAAATGTAATTCAGATGGGTTTGAATGAATTGGAGACTGTCACTGATTTGGACCTGAGTCTAGTGCTGACTGAGTATAAGGAAAAATTGATTTTCTACTATGGAACCGAAGATAAATGGTGTCCTTTGTCGTTTGCGCTTAAAATGAAGTCCTTATTGGGTGACGAACAAGTGATTATTTGTGATAGCCAGGTGGCACACGCGTTTGTAATAGCTGAGAGCGCAGTCATGGCTGATAAAGTTCTAAATGCCCTGCTATAAAGTTTGACTTTGCACTTTGCTTTTGGCTGTCTACTGCTGGTTTAGTCCAGTCATTTCTGATTACTTCATTGCGTGTGCTGTGTAACCGCGTAAATTGTTAATTTTTTTGTATGGATTAGCCCAGATTTCTTGTTACAGTTTATTTCAAACTGTGTATTCTGCAGTCAGGCACTTACCACCGTTTATGTTACCGACACCTACCTAGGCTAGTAGCGCCAAATTTGGTACCTTACGTTCAGGGTCTGTAGTGGTAAGGTACCGGTACCATATATGTTACCACCACAGTCCCCGAACGTGGGGTACCATAAACGGTAGCATTTCGCCCAGAGGAGGTGCAAAAATTCAAAAGCTCCAAAACTCCTGGAATTGCTTTTAGCACGTGTTTCTCAGTAAGGAGGCAAAATATCGTTATTTTAAGCTGCCAAAAGCTTTTAGCGTACATGGGCCCGAAACTAGGTTGGCGGAGAAATCCGATTTGGGGGTCGCGGCAAATTTGATGGGCGGGTACACGTACAAAAATCGGCTTCAATATATGTGGTTTGTGGTGGACAAACCCTCTGATCGAACCGTGGCCCGTGTGCGCGTTTTAGAGCTAAAAACAAGTATAAAAAGACAAAAATGCCTGCCAAAAAACCGATTTCTCTTAAACATCAGCAGTGGAATACCCCTCCCCCACCCACCTCCTCGAAATTTTCGCTTATTTAAGGCCAAATAGGCGTTTTTGGCCTTTTTTTCGGGCCCCCCCTACCCCCCTCCGGATTTTTCCGGCCCATGTATGCAAGTTCCAAAAAATTGACGGCATAAATGGTGGATTCATACTGGTGTAGAAAAAGATCGCCAGGCGACTTTTCTACAGGGTGACTCATTTGTAATATACGCACCAACGCGGAAGATGTGGCGTGGCGCGTTGGAGCGTGTATTACAAATGAGTCGCCCTACAGAAAAGTCGCCTGGCCATATTTTTCTGCACCAGTATGAATCCACCTTAGCCGCGTCAGTGGCTCAGTGGGTAGCTCGCTGCCTCTGAGTCACGGCGGCCGCTGCATCCCTAGTGGTTGTAGTGGTTCATCCCCTCGGCGTGGCAAGTTTCTTGCTGCAAAGAGTTGGTCGTCGGCACAACGCTCCACCCAGGCCACCGAAAACTGGTTACAGTGAGTAGGTAAAATGGGAACCAACTGGATCTGCCGTTGCACCGAAAGCCGCTCCTAAAAGCATGCCGCGTTGGAGGGAAGATCAACGACGTCAGGAGCCGTCTGAGAAACCAGCATTACGGCCTATACCGGTTTACTCCTCCTCGGCCGGGCGGCCGCTGGGAGCTGTCAGCACCATGACGTCACCACGCCAGGCACTCTCTTAGTACCTGGCGCCCAACAGCATGGCTTGAGTGGCTTGGCAGTGAAAGAAGGGCAAACGTCCGAGATGACGATATAAGGGGTAACGAAATGGACCGTGCAGGTCTGATCGTAGGGCCGTACATTGTACGACCCCCCCGCCAGATCGGATCGGATCGGATCGGATCGGAATCCACCTTAATGTCGCTAATCAAAGACTTTCTGATTGTGCGTGATTTGTCAACATAAATAATGGAAATAATTTTCTATTATAGCATAAAAAATGGAGGCCCCAGTGCAAAAAACTTCGGCTGACGTGGAAGGCGGAAAGAAACGATATCGATTTATTGACTCGGTTAAAAGCGCTACCTTTGTGATCGGCACAGCTGCGGTCGTCTTTATTGCGTTTAGGAACACTGTTACCTGGTACGTAGAGACAGTTCAGAGTAGAGTGCGAACTGGTATTGGGTATTGGGTATTTATTGGGTGTATTGGGGTGTTTTCCAGGTATTGGGTATTGGGGTTTTTACCCCCCCCCCCCAATACCCAATACTAATTGGGACAAGTAAAAATATGGAAAAATCGATGTTGACCTGAAAAATTGATATGAAAAAATCGAAAAAGTTAATCGATGATTCGGTTTAGGAAGCTGCTTTCGCGTTAAGGAGCCGTCCATAAACGACGTTGTTCCAAAATCCCGATTTTTCGGAGCCTCCTGCCCCGAAAATCTAAAATATAAATGGTAACATTTCTAATGTCACCATAATGTTTCTAGTACCATACCAATGGCTGTTGCGGTGGGGCACACAATTTCCAGCCATTAGGAAAAAATTCGCCAGAAGAAACACGACTGAATTACGAAATATAAAGTACCCCCCAAAAACTGTTAATTTACGTCCAAAATGACTTCTAAATGCTTTCCGAAAAGCTAATTTTTCAAAATTTTCTCGCCCTTGGGCTTGGGCAGCGGCCCAACCAGGGCTCTTAAAAATTTTAATTGCAGTGCAAAAAATCTTGTGTACGCAACTGGAATGTACCTGTCCAGTGAAATTGCAATTTTTGGCCCAGCAACGCAAGTATTGGGTATTGGGGGTCTCAGGTATTGGCATACATGTACTAGGGGGCGTTTGGGGGGTTACTCCCCCAGCTGGAAAGGCCAAACCCCCCCTCACCCCCCCCCGACCAAAAAATACAAGTACTAGTGGTGGCTCCAGTATTAACAAACTGGGTCAGAAATCACTAATTTTTAGCCTAAAATTCACTTGAAAAGCCTTTGGAAACCGAATTTGCCGTTTCCACTGCTGATATTTAAGAGAAATCGGAGTTTTTGGAAGCCCTTTTTGTCATTTTTTGCTTGTTTTTAGCTCTAAAAAGCTATTTGGCAGCTTAAAATTGCGATTTTTAGCATCCTTACTGAAAAAAACGTGCTAAAAACGCATTTCCAGGCGTTCTGGAGCTTTTTGAAATTTTGGACCCCACCTCTGGACGAAGCCTCCCCCCTCGACCCCCCATCTGAGGAAACCCCCCTACCCCCCTCCCCCCAGGTCGGCCCGGAGCTGTTACATGTATGGGTATTGGTATTGGGTATTGGGTTTTTTAGATATTGTTCGCCATACATGTGCATGGTCGGCGGCTCAGGGAGGGACGGCCAGGTCTCCGTGCGTAGTTGCCTGGATATAGGTGCAAATTTTCGGTGGGAAATTCAAATTTTGGCGGGAAATTTGAATTTTCGCCCAAAATTTTGGCGGGAAATTTGAATTTTATCCAAAATTTTGGCTGAAAATGCGAAATTTTTGTTAAAATTAAAAAATTTGCGGTAAAAATCAAATTTTCGACAAAAAATTGCCAAAAAACCACTTTTCTGATAGAAACATTGTCAAAAAATCGAAATTTTCCAGGAAAATTTGAAAAAATTTCGGGTTTGGTGCGTAGTTGCCTGGAGGAAGGGTGCGTAGTTGCGTAGTTACCAGAATTGATTTCTGTGGCTTAAAAACGGATCTGGAGGCTTTCTAGCAGCCTCTAGCAACGTTTGGTAGATTTTCATTTTCGTCCCCCCTGACCCCCCTGGGCACCCCCATGCACATGTATGTTGTTCGCACTCTAGTTCAGAGTGCTAAGTATGGAAGTGGTTTCGAGAGCTGATCGAGCCATAAAAGCTTCAAAATTCGATAAATAATTAGCCTTAGAGTTCGTTTTGCGCCGTTAAATTCAAAAGTAAAAGTTAGCTTAATTTAGGCGATAATTTCTTAGAAGGGCCGTATAGCGAACTAGTAATTAGGCAGCTTTCTCTCTTCTTATCAAAAAACTTGTTTTACAGTCTGGTACTTAACGCCGTTTATGCCACTACCCTAAGTACCGGTACCATTATATTACCCAAGCCACGACCATGGGTGCCGGTACCATACATGATGCCACTACCCTAAGTACCGGTACCATGTACCCATACATGGGCCGGAAAAATCCGGAGGGGGTGTATGGAGACCTCCGGGTGGGGGGTCCCCAAAAAAGTCCGAAAAACGCCCATTTTGCCTTAAATAAGCGAAAATTTTCTCCCTCCGGGAGGGGGGGGGCGTGGGGTGAGGGGGTAGTATTGACGACCGAGGGGGTGGTATTGGCCGGCGAGGGAAGGAGGTATACCACCCCATACCCCCGGCCCATGTATGCATGTACCCTAAATACCAGAATACCAGTACCATAAACGGCATTAAGTACCTGACTATCATAGTGAGCATCTACGGTAGGTACGTTCGTAAAATCGAACAACTATTTACAGGCACGCCCAAAATGTGTGGGGAGCGTCGGGAGATTTCTGGCAGAGTCACTGGGAGAAGTTTCACGACTGGTTAGAGGGAGACACCTACACTATGGGGGTGTGGGGCACTTGCGCTACTACCTACGGAGCTTTTTGGGTCTTCAATTTCTTCTTTATGGCTATCGATTTCACACAACCGCAGTTCCTGGTCAAATACAAAGTGCAGGACAATACTAAGGTATTGCTTTTGTTGGTTGCTGCGTCCAATTTTTAGTGAAGGGTAAAGGCCTATTTTCTACTTCTGCCAGCCGCTGCAATTTGGACTTGGCTGACTGACAAACTGGTTGGTGTTACACCTGGTGACACTTAGCCAATCCATACATGTAACAGGGGGGTCTGGGGTGTCTGCCCCCACCCGACTTAGGCCAGACCCCCCCCGGATGGCCCCCCCCCCGCCGAGACGATTTCGCCGACCCCCCCCCCTCCGATTTTTCTGGCAAGTAAATTTTTGAGCAAATTTTTGCAATTTATTACAATTTCAGACACAAAAATTGCCAAAATCGCCTGCAAAACAGCACTTTTTAGCTGTATTTCAGCCCAAATTAGCGATTTTTAGCCCAAAAATTGCGATTTTTTCGATTTTTGAGCGTTTTTTAGTGCCCTACCCCCCTCCCAAAATTTTGGCTCAGACCCCCCGGCCGGCGCCAGACCCCCCAACCCCCCTCCCCCCTTCGGCGGATGACCTGTTACATGTATGAGCCAATCGATCAGTCTAAATTAAATTCAGTGGTTGTCAATGTCATAGAGAGTTGTCAAAAAATTTTGAAGGCCCAAAAAACTTTTATTAGGAAAGGTTTTATTGTTAAATAGTTTTTCAAAATTTTTTCCATCTATGAAGGTTAGCTTGTAGAAGGAGATGCAAGGAAGCAACTTTAAATACAAAAGCTGATACTTTGGTTCAAAGATAGTGTTACAGTATGAGAGTCGACATTCTACTTGCAGCATCGCTCACAGAGTGGCTGGTAGCGGTACCATATGGCGCCACTAGCCTAGGAAATCTCAACAGAGTGGTACCATATGGTACCGGTACCAACGGCACCATATTTGGTGTCTGTACCATAAACGGCGTTAAGTTCCAGACTGAATTATGCATGGGCCGGAAAAATCCGAGAGAAATCTGGAGACCTCGGGCAGGGGGGTCCCCGAAAAAACTAAAAAAAAGTACCTATTTTGCCTTAAATAAGCGAAAATTTTCTCCCTCCGGGGGTATGAGCCGGCGAGGGGGTATACCCTCCTTACCCCCGGCCCATGTATGGACTGAATAAATGCGCCTTAAATAGAATTAGAGAAATAAAGTCGGGTGTTTATATAGCTGGAGAGACGAATGTTCTGGAAGGCAGTGGGGGTGGCTCTGTTCAACCAGACTGTGGTGGGCATTCCTGTCATTCTACTGCTCTATCGGTTGATGTTGGTTCGAGGCTGTTCGTTTGGCAAGGAACTTCCCACATTCCCCTGGGTGGTCTGGGAGTTGTTCGTCTTTATCTGGATTGAAGAACTCGGATTCTACTATAGTCACAGGTCAGCTTCCTATGCTATGACACCTCTTAACTAGCGGCCGAGCTTTCCTCCCCCGCCGCCCCCGAGACTTCGGGCAGACCCAAACACCCCCCCCCCGGGTGGGACCCCGCCTCCGATTTTATTGGCAAGTAATTTTTTGAGAAAATTTTAGCGATTTTTTAACAATTTCACCAACACAAAAGTGGCCAAATCGCATTTAAAACATCACTTTCTAGTTGTATTTGAGTCTATGTAAATTAGCGTTTTTAGTGCCCAACCCTCTCCCTAGAATTTTTGGCCTCAAACCCCCCTCCTGGTCGGCGCCAGACCCCGTCAATCCCCTCACTCTTCGGCGGATGACCTGTTACATGTATTAGTACAGTACAGTCCCGAAGAGGAGGGAGGGTTGGGGGTCTGGCGCCGGCCGGCGGGGATTTCAGCTCAAATTCTAGGAAGGGGCTGGGGTGAGCACTAAAAAACGCTCAAAAATTGCTAAGTTAGGCCAAAATACAGCTAAAAAGTGCTGTTTTACACGCGGTTTTAGCAATTTTAGTGTTAAGTTCTAAAAAAATGTAAAAAGTTGCTGAAAAACTTACTTGCAAGGTAATCGTCTCCTGGGGGCTGGTCTATTTCCGGTGGGTGACAGACCCCCAAACTGCCTGTTACATGCATGCTACTTACGATGGGTTTTGAGTAACATGTAACAGGGGGCCTGGCCCCACCCGACTTAGACCCCCCGGATGCCCCCCCGAGACGATTTTTCCGAGCCCCCTCCGATTTTGCTGGCACGTAATTTTTTGAGCAAATTTTGCGATCTTTTGTGCAATTTGAGACGCAGGTCGCCTGTAAAACAGTACTTTTTAGTTGTATTTCAGCCCGAATTAGCGATTTTGACGATTTTTAGCCGGAAAATTGCCATTTTTTGCGATTTTTAAGCGTTTTTAGTGCCCAATCCCCTTCCAAATTTTGGACTTAGACCCCCGGCCGGCGCCAGACCCTATAACCCCTTCGGCGGATGAGTTGAGTGTATTTCCCTAACTAAAAGCTGATACCGGGGCCTAATCGGTAAACCGTTACTTAGAGAAATACATTGGACTGTTTGTAATAATAATTGTTATCCTTTTCAGACTATTCCATCATCCAAAATTGTACAAGCACATTCACAAGATGCATCACGAGTGGACCGCTCCTATTGGTAATTTCTTTATCCACAATGACCAGGGGTCGGCAGAAACATTTTGTTTTGTTCAAGAAAAGCTCGTTTAAGAGCTATTTTATATAAGAGCGCTACGGCTTTCGTGAGGAGCGCCGCGGACGACCAAATCTGACCCCCACTTATTATTGGCTCATTTGAAAGCCCAATACGAGGATTGTTTAAAACCGAAGATTTCCAAGATTTTCGAACGTTCACGGTCCCCGAAAAAACTCCAAAAAACGCCTGTTTTGCCTTAAATAAGCGAAAATAAAGGGGGTATACCCCTTACCCTGGCCCATGCATGCAACCTGTGCATTGTGTTCGGTTCCGATCGTCCGGTTGGTTGTCTGCAGGTCTGGTGGCGATCTACGCGCACCCGATCGAGTCGGTGGTGACCAACTCCCTGCCGATGATGGCCGGACCGCTGCTGTGTGGCTCGCACGTGGCCACGGCTTGGCTCTGGTTCATGCTGGGCGTTCTCTCTGCCACCAACGCTCACTGCGGCTACCATCTGCCCTTCTTCCCCTCGCCAGAAGCTCACGACTTCCACCATCTCAAGTACCTACTTGCACTAGCTATTTGTTTAAAGTCTTGTTTCAATTTCGAAAACCCTATGCTGTGCCGGCGTGGCAAGCAAGCTGACTTTCAGTCTAGTCAAAGGCAAACGTGCAACACTTAGCATTAGCGTGGGACACCCTATATTTGTGGTGGGGGGAAACAGCCACTTCTGGACTGGACTGGAGTCCATAGGCGCAGAGAGTGGAGTCCATCAGACAGGCACTTCCACCACAAGCAGACCGACTCCATTGGAAGCTATATTTGTGCTCCTACCTAACTTCGAAATTCGTATTAGAGACCTGCCGGGCCGCCTAAGGCGGGCTGGCTCGGAAAAGCTTAAAGCTAAAAATCATGCAAGCAAAATCGCTTGTGCCTGTACTACAGTACAAAAGACGTAACGAGGCAGCAAAGCTAAATAATAATCCAGATTAAGGAAAGGCGTGTTTCGGCTAAAATACAACCTATATTATAGGAAATAGCACCCGTACCATCCATTGTGGTACCCCGGATTTTGCAGAAGCGGCTGTAAAGTTTTGCTGTTGCCAGGTTAGGTGGAGAAAACGCATTTAAGCGGTATTCTGAGCGTGAAATTAACAATTTTTTAACAGTTTTAGTAGTTTTAGAAAATTAGACTTCAAATATACTAAAATTATTATTATTTTTTATCTTTACCCTTGGCCCAGCCCATGCAAGCATACATGGGCCGGGGGGTAAGGGGGGTATACCCCTCGGCCGGCCATACCCCTCCCTCCCCCACCCACCCCCCTTTTCGCTTATTTTCGCTTATTTAAAGCAAAATAGGCGTTTTTGGCCTTTTTTCGGAGGACCCCCATACATGTACTAGGGGGGTTTGGGGGGTTACCCCCCTGCTGGAAAGGCCAAACCCCCCCCCACCCCCCCCCCCCCCGAGACAGGTTAAGGGACCTCCCCCCCCCCGACCAAAAAATACAAGTACTAGTGGTGGCTCCAGTATTAACAAACTGGGTCAGAAATCACTAATTTTTAGCCTAAAATTCACTTGAAAAGCCTTTGGAAACCGAACTTGGCGTTTCCACTGCTGATATTTAAGAAAAATCGGTGTTTTTGGAAGCTCTTTTTGTCATTTTTTGCTTGTTTTTAGCTTTAAAACGCTATTTGGCAGCTTAAAATAGCGATTTTTAGCGTCCTTACTGAAAAAAACGTGCTAAAAACGCATTTCTAGGCGTTTTGGAGCTTTTTGAAATTTGGGACCCCCCACCTGGGCGAAACCCCCCTCGACCCCCCACCTGAGGAACCCCCCCCCGCCCCCCCTCCCCCCAGGGCGGCCCGGAGCTGTTACATGTATGAGGACCCCCCCCCACCCCCGAGGTCTCTTACCCCCCTCCGGATTTTTCCGCCCATGTATGCATGCAGGTCTGTAATTGGTATGGCAAAGTGATTGATTAGTCCGGATTTTAACAAAAGTTCGATTGATTTGGACAAAATCGGTGCCAATCCATACTATATGCCAAAGGTGCTAACGAAACAAGAGAACCTGTTTCAGGTTCACCAACAACTTCGGAATGCTCGGAGTGTTGGACCGACTGCACGGCACAGACGCGCAGTTCCGTAAAACCAAAGCCTACGAGCGCCATTTTATGATGTTGTCACTGGTTCCGGTTAAAGAGCTGATTCCCGATAGAGCTAAGGACAAGCCAGAGTGATTTGAACAGTAGACGAATCCTGTTTTGTACCTGCCTCCTCATAATAAGTCGTTTTCTCAGAGCAAACCGCTCTTTTGTTAGTCTGTATGTCTGTGTGTGGTTGTCTGTGTTTTTTCTGGTGTACATTGGGCGGAAGGAGTATGGTAAGCCAATTTGGCGAAGAAAGGTCTGTGAAATTGACCGATTTCTCATGAAAGTGTCGCCAAAATTTGGAAAGGGGTAGGCTCCAATCCTACCGCGATGGAAGGACCAGGCAGGCCCATATACTGGGTGGCCTATTTATCTATGTTGGCTTTCGTTTTGCTCTAACTCTTGTGTTAGTCAATCAAATTGGTTGACATTTTAACAGAAAGACGCGCACAAGCTCAGATTTGGTACTCTCAATTTTTTGCAACGTCTACCACTTCAACCACTAGTTATTCACTTCTATGTGTCCGTTGTCACTTCACGTGTCAAATCATGCGTGGAAGCGCATAACTGGTGGTTGAAGTGGTAGACGTTGCCAAAAATTGAGAGTACCAAATCTGAGGTTGTGTGCGTCTTTTTGTTAAACTGTCAACCAAATTGATTGACGAACACAAGAGTTAGAGCAAAACGAATGCCGAAATAGGGAATCGGGCCACCCTGTATGTGTTTGTGTTACTAGTATTAAGACAATACTGTGTATATTATTTTATTAATTACGCATACGTATGTATTCTTCTGTGCTACGTTTTGCTTGCTCTGTTCATAACCGATTTCCTGCTAAGACTAAACCAATTTAAAGTTTTGCACCCCACCCCTAAAAACTACGATGTTTTTGTTTGGATGAACCCCTCTGGGCTAATCTTCATACTGTGTTCGACTTTGGAAAATGGGCAATAAAATGTAGTAGGTACAAAAAGGAAGCTTTTAGACAATGCACTATAATTTTGGCACTTGTAAACACAACCCATGTTGAGCCTTCCTTGTAATATAGTAGTTGCGGACAAAAGCTTCCTAGGCAACTAAAAACGTCGACGTTTTCGTGCCAAACCAGACCACACCCCTCCCTGAACGTCGTAGTTTATGGATGGCCCCTAAAGCAATTTTCCTCTGTTGAATGATTTGCACTTACTGTATGTGCTACATATTTCTAAGTGGTTGATGTGTACGTACAAAACCATTTAATGCTGGTCATTTTATTCGTTGTGCTCAGTGTGTATATCTTCCCTGAAAGCTTACCATATTTGGTTGCAAACAGCAAAATAGGAGCTTATCGTTGTCGGATAAAAACTGCTCTGTCAGCTCTTACGCTGTAAACACGCTATCAACCATCCAGTCTAAAGTCCATTTCAATTTATTCATTCTTGTCAAAGTACGAATTCGCTTCTCAACTATACCCGTTTTGCGGTAAACTGAGTTAGGTAATTAACGGTGCTCTAGTAATTAATTAATAGTAGTAATTCACAGCACACACAAACAAAACAGAACATTGAGAGTCAGAAACAAAAAAATCATTGTCTACTTTTCAAGTAAGCCCTATATCTGGGCGTTGTTTTTCGGAAGGAGGAGCGTCGACTCCAAAAGACCAGCGTTGGGGGCGTGTCTTCGCTGGACTGCGACGAGTCGCAGGAGCAGACCGACGAGCGACGCGAGACCATTGGCTCGCTCTGCCAGATCTGCTGGTCGACCGACAGCAGCCGACCGACGGCCATGAAAACGGCCAATAGCCACGACAGACAGACGCAGACTGACAGGTAGAGCGGCGCTGCGAAGAAAAGGATGAAGAGCAGCGATTTTTTGTGACGACTGGCGTAGCCCAGAAATCCAGATAAGGCCAGCGTCCAGAGCGTTATTTCGGCTTGTAGAATTTCCAGAAAGACATTGGCGCTTGAGCTGGCATCGGCCTTAGAGGGCAGGGAAGAAAGACAACTCTGAAAGCCAGACATATCTACGTACAGTATGTATAGTTAGGAGTGGATCTAATCTGAGGTGTAAATTCGCGGCAGCATAGGACTGTTGTTTACGATCAGCTGCTTTTCACGTGAATGCCCTCTGGTTTGAGTAGCGAGGCGACTGTTTATGTCAAACTTTAACAGGCGTCTTATTGCCGCCGAGAGTAATGGCGGATCTGTAAACTCCGTACTACTAATTAAATTTGGGTACAGACCAATTTTAGACAATAATACAGTACTCTAAGGCAAGAAATGTTCCCAGCCATTTTCTGACCTTCTCTCAAACGGTTCAATCTTTAGTGATTTGGCTTAAATTTCCTGTATTGATTAACAAGATAACTGGGCGCAAAAATGCTCACCGGTTCTGATTTTATGAGCCAAAAACTAAAAACGATATGGTGGTCCAAAGAATTTTCGAACATACCGGGTTTTCCAGAAAATACGCCTCTTTCCCAAAAACCCCACCTGGGCTTACTTTTGTTTTCAATACTTTGTGTGTATGGAGAGTGTAAGCTGGCCGGTTTGGCATGTAAATTGCGTGAAAACAAGCAAAAACATACGAAAAAGACGGTAAATTGAGGGTGAAAATCGAAACAGTGAATGCAAAATGCAATGTTGTCTGCACGATTTGCATTAACAACAGCATTGAAGACCTATGGGTAGATATACTGATGCGTAGGGGTTCTTTTAATTTTGGAAAACAGGCCCTCCGGAGCGTGCCCTTATCTGATTAATTAGCTCACCGTGATCTTCAAAAAATTTGCGTTAAAATACAGAACATTTTGTGTATTTTCCGGCGATTTCTGTATACTTCAATATAATTGTGTTCTTTTAAGGTTGTTCTCTAATATTCTGACAAAGTAACGAATTTTCGACCTTTGATTTTGTTAGAAAAATACGTATACATATATCTGTTTAAGGATCAAAACTGGGCTTAACTGACTTTTAGGCGTCCCCCCACTATATATTAATTAATCACTTTCTTGCTTAGGCTTAGGCTTAGGTAGGAGTTAACTGAATACGGTAGATAAAATTGAAATTTTTGTTAGGGACCCTTAAAAGTCAGCTTTGCCTCAAAACTGAGTCTCAATAAGGAAAACCTGTGAAAAAGAGCCGAAAGTGTTAAATTTGGCTCATTTGAACCCAGCCGAGTATTTTACCGAAAAACAGCAGGTGGGCCGGGCCGGGTCCCTACCAAGAACTCACTTGCAGAAAAATCTGGTTCAATAAATACACACACGAACCTGCACAGCCTTGTCAAAGTCGTCCCTGTCGTTAGTTCGCAGCAGCAGATCGCTTTTCATTTCTTCGCACCGGCAGATTCCATTCGTTCTGTCCAGTTGTTTGCACATTGTGCCACTGTCTGCTCTGAAGTCAGCACAGGGTTGGCTCATATTTTTGACGCGCCGAAATGTGAACTCAAGGCCGGGCGGCATAAAAACGATTAGAGAGCGGCAGAGCGCGTAAACAAGAGAAAAAGCGAAACTTCCACTGGAAACTGGAGAAGTAGGCAGACGGATAAAAAGCGGTCGACCGTTTTTATAGCTACTGACGCACGCTACCCTTTGCACCCGATTGTATGTAAATAGCTGTATATCATCCCAGACTAGACCGGCTCGAAATAGCTAGCCAGCCACCCTAGTGCTACATTGAACTTTGCTTTTCCGAAATGGAAAGTGCTACAAGTTCTAGGCTACTACCGTATCGGCAACTGCGTGCTAGGCGGAAGTAAAGCTTCTAAAATAGGCAGGCCTCTTCAACCGTTTCCAAATTTCGTCACCTGTTTACGCGATCACTAGTCTTAATTCAAGTAGTTTTCACAAGCTTCTACAGTCTGTCATTGAACGCCGTTTGTGGTACTGGCACCATATATGGTACCCCCATGTCCGGGAACTACCCATGGCCATGGGTGCCAGCACCTCATTTGGTGCGAAATCTGAACGTAGTAGTACCATAGGGTGCCGGTACAGTACAGGTATCAATGCCTGCCAAGATACCACCACAGGCCCCGAGAACGTGGGGGTACCATATACGGTGCCACTAGCCGAGGTGGGTACCGGCACCTTATATGGTGCCAGTGCCATAAATGACGTTAAGTGACCTGACTGTTCAATGGCATTCTCATAGCAAACTAGCTAGCACTATTATTAAAAACTCTACACCAGCCAAAGCCAGTAAATGAGTGGCAACAAAACTACAGTATGTGCAGCGACACTTAGTGGGCTTTTATTGGAAGGTTTACGGTAAGCTAGTACTATACCATACCATACCATACCACAACAAATCGCCATTTGATACCATACTAAATTCAAATCGCCATTTTATGCCATACCAAATTCAAATGGTCATTTTATACCATACCATACTAAATTCAAACCGTCAAGTGTATACAATATTAAACTTATAATAACTTTGAATTTAGCAGGCATCCCTAGGTATTGGGCATATATAAATCTTTCTGATATTGTTCGCACTCTACTGTACACACGGACTTACTCAAATTTCTGCTGGTATTACACCAGAAAAATTGGACTTTACACGTCAAAATTGACTGCCACCACGTTGTCTGAACACACCACACGACAGCGGCCTAATCTGTGGAAAACTGGCTAGACTCACGTGAGCGATCGGCCCGCTTACCTCATTTCAACCAATCAGCGCGCAGAGTGCACGTGAATATGAGAGGCCGGAGATAGCCGCGGCGACTGACCAAATAGTGGCCCCTATTTAATGCCAGGCGAGGTCACCAAAAGAAAACAGTCTTTTGATGAGCCGGGCCGCCTGGTAAGGCAGACCTTGTGACCGGTTCGAAAGGCTGCTGGATAGTGATGAAAGTGCAAGTTTTTCGATAAGATTAGCATTTTGCTGAGGGTGGCAGTGTAAACAGACCACATAAACAAGCTCTTGTTCTTATATAGGTTCTGTTCTCGCAAAATAATCTACTCAATTTCTTTTTCCAGTAGTTTCCGTATAGTGCTTCTAATACAGTCAGGCACTTAACGCCGGTTATGGTACCGACACCATATATGGTACCCTACCCGTGGCCATGGGTGCCGGTACCATATCGTCGCCACTATGGTAAAACGAGCCAAGTAACAGAAAGTGGAAATCGAGAAAATCGCCTTTTAAATATTTGTTACATTTTCGTGAATTAGCTTCAATATGAGTTTAAATATTTTTTACCTAAAATACAAGTACATAATTGGCGTGCAAAACATTCTGCATGTGTCACTTGTGTCAAATTAAGTCAGCTAACACGAAAAGCACAAAGCACTTGGCTCATTTTACCAGGATGTCCGTGCACATGCCTCTGATTACATGGCTGTATCTCCTGACACAGAGCCAATTTCGACTTCGTTCCTTCGCCAAAACGTTTTTAGGTGCTTTAGCTATAGTTTTTCGCGCTTAACTCCATTTTTTTCCATTTTGTTACTTGGCTCGTTTTACCATAGTGGCGACGACATATGGTACGAAATCTGAACAGATTGGTACCGTACATTTGTATGCATACATGTAACTGGGGGTCTGGGGGGTCTGCCCCCCACCCGACTTAGGCCAGACCCCCCCCCCGGATGGCCCCCCCCCCTGAGACGATTTCACCGACCCCCCCCTCCGATTTATCTGGCAAGTAAATTTTCGAGCAAATTTTTGCAATTTTTTACAATTTCACATACAAAAATTGCTAAAATCGCCTGCAAAACAGCACTTTTTAGCTGTATTTCAGCCCAAATTAGCGATTTTTGGCGATTTTTAGCCCAAAAATAGCGATTTTTTTCGATTTTTGAGGGTTTTTTAGTGCCCACCCCCCTCCCCCAACATTTGGGATCAGACCCCCCCCGGCCGGCGCCAGACCCCCCAACCCCCCCTCCCCCCATCGGCCGATGACCTGTTACATGTAGGGTATATGGTACCGGTACCAGTAATAATGCGAAGGTAGTGGCACATTATATGGTTCCGGTACCATATGGTACCACTATCTAAGGTACCGGCACCTTATATGGTGTCGGTACCATAGACGGCGTTAAGTGCCTGACTGTAATAGGATTGCCACAACTACATATAGTACTCCGGTACATAAAATGGGGATAGCTTTCTATTCTGGAGTGAGAACCAGTGTTGTGCCTAGCTCAAATTTCTAAAACTCGGTAAGTATTCAGTAAGTAAACCCAGATTTTTTCAAATTCAGTAAGTACTGGGTTTTTCAAAGAAAACCCCGGAAGTTTAAGTTTAAGAGAATGTACCTGGATTTTCATTTTTTTCAGTATTTTAGTCGTGTTTTGCGCCATTTCACATTATTTGTGGTGCTTATTAGTATGAATGGAAAGCCTTAAAGTGACAAAGTGACTAGAAGATCTGACTTTAGATGAAAAGCCTGGCCAAGTGAAGATTTGTTCTAATTTTCGCCATTAAATTGTGTATTTGAAAAATGAAAGAAAAACCGTATATTTTCTGCACAGATGCGGCGAGCTAACCTATTGCGGAAGCTTTTACTCAGTAAACAACTCAGTAAATTACCGAGTACCACCGAGTTTACCGAATTCTTTTCTAACTGAGTAATTCAAAATTGAAAGTCGGTATTCAGAGAGTAAAATTGAGAAAAATTTTTACCGGTAAGTAAAAGTACTTACTGTAATTCAAAATAACTAAGGACCGAGTAACTTTTACTCAGTAAATTTACTGGGAACAACGCTGGCTGAGAAAGAGCGTATCAATACACAATCAGGGATGGATATTTTTCCGAAAAAACCTGGCCTGTCTTTTTTTTTCAGTTTTTTTCGGTTTTTTCCGAAATCGTTGAAGAACTCCTACTCAAGTTCTGAGTATTCTAGCCTGGGTTTATGATTCCTAACGCTTTCTAACGCCTTCCTGAGTGTTTTCAAAACAGAAATACCTGTCTTAAATCACGAAACAAACAGGTATGAACCAGCGTGGTGCCCATTTTATATAGGTAACTAGGTATACCTAGTATTACCTAGTTAATGTTCGGGAAAAGTACCTAGATTTACTATACCTAGTTGCTGGTTACTCTATTTTACCTAGATTTACTTTACCTAGTTTTAAATCCATATAACTAGGTACTTCTAGGTAGAACAAGTTTACCTAGTTTGATATTTTCAGTTTTACGTGGCTTTTTCAGTCAGCAAAACCTTCAAATTTCTGGCTTTCCCACAATTACAGTGGCCCAGAGAATTAATTTCTGACTTATTTGATCAATAAAATACGAATATTTACTTGAACTGTGTTAAATTTCGTAAATTTTAACTCCACTAACTTCATCATTGTTCTGTTGAACCAAAAATAATATTTTGACTTGATTTCTAGCGGTTTAGGTTTACCTAGTAATACCTAGTTTTTCTGGGCTTTACCTAGTATTACTTTACCTAAATACAGGGTGTGTCAAAAAAAAACAACCCAGCAGAGTTTTTGCTGTAGCAACCGCAAATCTCAACCGATTTGAATGAATCCTGCTTTAAATGAAAGATGAATAAATTCTTGAAAGACTGGTGAAGGCCCTATTAAGATACGATGCTTAGTTCCTAAGATATTTTCCTTCAAACTCAAAACAGAGATTTTGGTAGTGAACAAGAGCGATTCCGTTGCACTTCACAACAAAACGGATTCCTACTGCTGAGGGGCAACAAGACTTTGACAAATGAAGTAACCAAGCATGTGTGGTACCAGAAAAACCTCGTTTGGTTAGCCCTGAGCAGTAGGAATCGGTTTTATTATCAAGTGCAACAGAATAATAAAAATCGCTCTTGTTCATTGCCAAAATCTGTTTTGACTTTGAGTGCAAATATCTCAGGAACTAAGCATCGTATCTTAATAAAAGCTTCACCAATCTTTCAAGAATTAATTTATCTTTCATATAAAATAGGACTCGATGAAATCGGTTGAGATTTGCGGCTGCTACAGTAAGAAATCTGCTGGGTTGTTTTAATCTCTGTTGTTCACTGCCAAAATCTCTGTTTTGATTTTTAAAGCAATTATCTCAGGAACTGAGCAACGCATCTTAATAAAAGCTACACCAATCGTTCAAGAATTTATTTATCTTTCATTCAAAGCAGGATTCATTCAAATCGGTTGAGATTTGCGGTTGCTACAGCAAAAAATCTGCTGGGTTGTTTTTTTGACGCACCCTGTAGTTTCTTAGCTGAGAACTTTACCTAGTATTACTTTACCTAGTTTTTAGGTGACAACTTTACCTAGTATTACTTTATCTAGTTTCAAATTTTAAAAATTCACCACACTGGGTATGAACCAGTCCCTGACAGGCTCCATCAATAAACGCTATATGCAAATTTGCTTACAGCAGTTTGCCTTTTTGTTTTAGATTGCCAAATTTTGACTTTTATGTTGTTTTTCTAGCAGTTTTGAATTGAATTGAATTGAATTGAAATTTTTACTTCCCAGGCACACTACACAAAGTACAGATTAAGATACAAGATTAAGCATACAAAGGTTAAGATTAAGATACACAGCACAAAATGAGAAACAAATTAGCAGTGCAAGGAAGAAGGATTGAATTAAGCCTAAATGGCTATTTTAGAACTCAACCCTATCTGTTAGTAAAGCGTGAAAGGTCGATGCAACTGACTGCCTGTTGAAAAGCATATCTTTGGGTCAATCTGGCCTATTAAACATCTCAAAAGTCCATTTTTTTCTGAAAAATTACATAAAGTTAGCTATTTTTAGCTTGAGCTTTTTCCTCGATTTATGTTTTTTCCGACCGTTGGAAAAACCCGTTTTTTTCGGGAAAAAACGAAAAAAACACCGAAAAAACACACCTCACATCCCTGTAAACAACGTGTTAATATTACCGATTGTGCAAGTGAATTCCGAGTTGTGAATTGCGGGTTTTATGGGCAACATGTATGATGGTAGCAGTACCACGAATAAGGTACCCCTCCCTACCCTTAGCCATGGATGGCGAGCCGCTACAGTATACATACAGTACCAGTTGTAGTACAAACATATACACATACAGTATGTATAACATTAAAGAGCGTACGTACGTACGTTTGGATGGGAATTCGGATAAAAAAGCTGCGAAAAATGAATAGTAACGATTTTATTTGATTGGATTGAATGAAATATACAACGCTACTGTTATTTTACTATAGTATAGTAAAACAAAAAATAGTAATACTAGTGGTATTTTACTAGTCGTAAAATAATAGTAAAAAGTAAAATTAAGAGCCAATAGTAAAGTAAAAATTAATTAAATTAACAAAGACCGTCAATAGTAAAATGGACTAGTTTTTGGTGAATTCCAGCCAAATTCTTGATCAATTTTGCAATAAAAGATGTGTGGGCGCACTTTTGTCTGTCGAATTTCACACATCTTCGGCTCCAAAGTTCTTGATAACCTCGAATCACGATCAAATTTAGCAACTAATTAGCACCAACATTAATTTTTCATAAGATCTTGGTAACATTGATGCAAAATTGCCCCTAATGACTAGTAAAATCGTAGTAAAATAGTAGTAAAATTAGTAAAGCTATTAGTAAAACAAAAATTAGTAGAATCAGAGCTGCTTGGTAGTAAAACAAAAATTAAAATTAAATTGAAGAGCTGAATTTGTAGTAAATTTAGTAAATAGTAAAATAAAAATCCACTAGTAAAATAACAGTATACACCGCATCTATATTGATAACATATACAGTATAGATCAAAAAAAATGTCCCATCGCTTTTTCAGCCTTCACTCAAACGTTTCGTTCTCAGTCACTTCTTTACCGATTTGGCTCAAATTTTCAGCAAAAATTACCAACATGGTTGGCTAAATATGCTGCAAGTTTGGTGCGAAAATTCCAGCGGAAAAAATTTTTTTGAACCGAAAAGTGAAAATCATAGTGGTCTGTGTAAATTCAAATTTCCCGCGTAATTACGGCGCTATCGCTTAGATAGTTGCAGCAATTATCGGGCGGATATTTGGTCATAACATATTCAGACGGCAGCCCTCTGGCTTAAGGGACACTAAAATTGGGGAATTTTAAAAACATGATCGAAAATCCCATAGTTAAGAAATCTGTACATTCTGGAATCAAAGCACTGAATCAGTTGTCAATCAACACAGATTGTAGCAGGAAGTTCGACAAATGAATAAACCTGATATTTAAACTCTGTTTCACATCATAGAAACCTTCTCCACAGTGTTTTTAGAAAATCGAAAATCTTCTGAATTGTCATTTCACCGGTTTTACGAAGAAAAGTCACATTTTGTCATGTTTTTGAAATTCCCCAATTTTAGTGCCCCTTAAGCCAGAGGGCTGCCGTCTGAATATGTTATGACCAAATGTCTGCCCGATCATTCCTGCAACTATCTAAGCGATAACGCCTTAATTACGCGGGAAATTTGAATTTACACACACCACTATGATTTTCACTTTTCGGTTCAAAAAAATTTTTTCCGTTGGAATTTTCGCACTAAACTTGCAGAATATTTAGCCAACCATGTTGTTAATTTTTGCTGAAAATTTGAGCCAAATCGGTAAAGAAGTGACTGAGAACGAAACGTTTGAGTGAAGGCCGAAAAAGCGATGGGACATTTTTTTTGATCTATACTGTATATGGAAATATAGTCTTACATCGCATCCATTCTTTCTGCTATTTGCACTGAAAGACTATGGTTAATGGTAGGCTGCACGATGATTGACGATTGATTACGTTTCAAGTTTGCTCGCACATAATAACTTCTTCTCTAATTTATTCTACTAATCACCAGGACCGAAAGTAGGCCTAAGGTCTAAGTCAGCTGCAAATTTGCGTCCAATCAGCTGAAAAAGGGGCGCGACTGCCTGCAACAATCGTTGGCTACTTTAACCATGTTGTGTCAGTCTGACTGAACTCGTCCAAATATAGTTAGGGGAATCTTTTAGAGTCTCATATACACAGGGATGCCTTCCATATCAGACTACTACTACTAAAACAAAAATTGATGTTAGTGCCATATCAAATTTATAAATGAGTAGATCTTATCCATACCATATCAAACCGGAACTTTAAATTTGGAAGGTATCCCTGGGCACAAAGTGTTCGCCGAAGAAACACTGTCTGACCTTTATTTCCGCCTTTCTCTAGTAAATTAAAAGGCTGCCATAAATTTTGCACAGAATTTGAGCGATTTTTCCACATCATAGCAAGCTTCCTCACGGTGTTTTTGGAAAATCGAAAATCAATCAGAATTGCCATTTTACCGGGTTTACGAAGAAAAGTCAACTTGTGACGGGATGGATGTTTTTCTGAAAAACCTCGGCCTGTTTTTTTAGCCAAATCGATGAAGAATTGACTGAGAACTAACCATTTGAATAAAGTTGGTGGACATTTTTTATGCCTACTGTATTTTTAAGCTTTTTGTTAGCATTTATCCAGAGGGAGGAGAAGGACCCCTCGGCTGTAGACAATAAGGGGCAGGGGGTCACTAAAATTAGAGGACTGTACTACCGTACTGCTGATTTTTCTGAACATATTTCTTTCTGATAACATGTTTTTGAGTGGCGCTTTTTCTATCTAAGCTCATTAGCGACTAAAATCGAACCAAGCGTTAAAAGCTGGAAAAGCAAAGCATGCCAATTTATGCGGAAACCGTCTACCAATGTAGGCACCGCCGGTTGAATGCACCAATGTAGTAGTTAGCTCGGTATGTAATATCGCGTTTTACGCTGTTTTACGCAGGTACCACCACAGTCCCCGAACGCGGGGGTAGAATATATAGTGACGGTACCATACTGTATATGGTGCCACTAGCCTACACTGTAGGTACCGGTACCTTATATGGTACCACCACAGCCCCAAACGTGGCGGGTACCATATATGGTGCCAGTACCTTGTGACTGTTCTTTGAAGCCAGGGGGGCGTTGCATAAAAGTTATCAGTCTGATAATATCAGTCCAATTTCAATCAGTGTAGTGTAAATGTATTGCGTTGCATAAAACTTTTCGTAACAGTGCAAGTGGTATCAGTCCATTACTGTTTTGTGTCAGTGCAAATTCGACTGATAATATCAGTCCAACGAAAATGGCGTTACATAAAACCGGTGCACTGATACAAACGGAAATTATTTGGTATCAGTATCAGTCCACTTTTATCAGTCATGAGAGGTGGTTAGGAACCCATATTTTGCACAAGAATCGATTTGTTTGATGAAGAACTTGTGCTAAATGGAAGCGACAACGATCCAGAAGCACTGCTGCTTGTATGCATGTACATATATTATTTAGCATTTATAGCTTTAACTGGGTGTAACTCTCCCTCTCTCTGTGGTGGAAAAGTCGGTTTCATCAGCGGCGTTTATTTGGGCCTCAAAACGGGTTTGACAACTAAAAGTCGCGCAAAAACCCTATCTTTAGTACTTCAAACCCTAATTACGACTTTTTAAATTCTGTATAATTATGCCTTCTAACACATTTTTCAAGCCTTCGGCCTTCTGAAACCTATCCAAAGTAGTTGGAAACGCTAATCATAGTTTCTGAAACCCCTACGTATGTATAGTTATAGTTCTTTTAACCAAAATCAGGGCGTCTGAAACCCTACATAATTTTAAGATTTTAGAAAAGAGGAGGACTAAATCTTTTAGAGTTTCTACTTCTGCACAGTTTTTGGTGAAAGTAACTCCCCAAACCTTAAGATTTTGACTTTCTTTGAAACTCAAAATAAAACGCCCTCTAAATAAGCCACGTGTCCACACCACTCTGAAATAAATAACCCGCGGTTGGCTTATTGGAATAAACACGGTATAGGCTTGTCAGACGGGGGCACTTTCTAACTCGCAACCGCTCACTCAGACTTCGGTGGACTGACAAAGTGCAAACCAAAAAAGTTAAAACCAGCCCGGTGGCACCTTCCCAGTTTGACTTGTCTAAACTGAGTGGTTGGCAACTATTTTGGAAGTATCAGTGCCACCGGGTGGGAAAGTATATGTGAATCCGCCTTTCACGCCTAATTCTCACAGGTTGTTCAAGCATACTGTATCTCGTATTGATTTCTGTTAATTTTGCAGTTAGATGGCTTTTGGAATGTAAACCTGTCTCACTCTCGTTGGGAAATGGCCCAAGCGACTGTTTGCACCGAGTTTTTCCCTGTCACATAAATCGAAAGCAGAAGATTGGTCCTAATTTATTTCGTATCAGTTAGGCCAAAACCTATCAGCGCATGGACTGATTCGAAAAAAGATCGCTGACATGAAATTATTTTTATGAAACGCTGTAAATGCAACTGATATGTATCAGTTCTGTTTTGTATCAGTGTAGTTCGTATCAGACTGATAACTTTTATGCAACAGGCCCCAGGTTTTTCAGGTTTTTCCTACTATCAGGCCAAATATAAATATGAGTGATGTTTAAAAGATTCTAACCAAAAATGAAGAGCCGTCTAAACTGACTCTACATTTGGCTTTATGCCTTGTGCGCGGACACAGGGTTTGCTCAGAACAGTCAAACGTATAGACGAACATGTGCGGTGACTGTTGTAATCGAGTTTTTAAATTGAAGTAATACTCTAGAGAGATGGCGCTATTTTCATTTAGTCTTTGCCTATACGTATGTATGCAGATTGGGTGATTAAAAATGGCTTCTTTACAATTACTCAGATTGTTTTGCTTGAGAGATTGTTTATGAGAGCAGAGCAGCCCTTAATGGGACAATTTGGTTGGTTGGCTCAGCTTTCGGTCTTCCGGCTGCAGGTGCCCGCAATAATTAAATCATTAATCCATTTGGTCGCTTCATGTCCGCAAACCTATTCCAAAGGCTGAAATTTGGAACATGCAATGTAAGTGCCAATATTCTGAGTTAAAATTGTACCTAGTCGTCAGGACATCTGAGCAGATAAGAAAAACAGAAATTCAGGATAAACCCCATTTTCTCAAGACAGGATCATTCCATTTTCGTAAAACTTTAACAGAAATTATACCGGAAATTAAAGAGCGTGCTAGATTGCTTTTTGTCTTTGTTTTTCTTTATTCTTGACCCTACATGTAACAGGTCATCCGCCGAAGGGGGGAGGGGGGTTGGGGGGTCTGGCGCCGGCCGGGAGGGTCTACTGTTGTTTGTGTATACACACACATTTACCATACACAAAAATACACATTGTTTATTCGATGTGTATACACATACACATACACATTGAAAATTCCGATACACATTACCATACACAAACAGTACTCAAAATGTGTATTTTTGTGTATGTGTATTTGATCAGCAAAACACGAAAAAAGTTCGAACCGAAGGGTAGAATTTCGATGTTTTTGCTGCAGTAATAAACAGTAGATATGCTCATGAAGCCTTCAAATGGCCAAAGTAACTCGATTTCAAAGCTATCCAAGGTTTCAAGCTGCAGACATTGAGAGATTTGATTTTCCTAGCATTTCTGACTGAAAATCTACCAAAAAATTGCATTTTCAGTACAAGACACATACACAAATATACACAAAAATACACATTGTTTTGTTGAATGTGTATACACAAATTACCATACACATTTGAAGGTAAATGTGTATACACATACACATACACATACACATACGGAAAATCCAATACCAAACAACAGTAGGGGGATCTGAGCCAGTGTTGTGCCAAACGAAAATTTTCTGAATTTAGTTAGTAAAAGTTAGTTAAAACTTTTCAAATTTGAACTTAGTAAGTAGAAGTTAGTAACTAAAGTCGCTCTCTGAGTTTATCAAGTTACTCAAAAATTATCGAGTTACTTAGTTATGAGTTTAGTTAAAATAAACTATTAGAAATCAGGTTAATAATGCGTTTAACGGACTTCTTTTAGCTGTGCAGGCCTGCTTAAGTTCAAAATATTCACAAAATATCATTATTTCTCATTATTTTCTACAAAAATTTCGAAATATACTGTAGGGCCTGCCAAAAAACAAACCCGCAGATTTTTCGCTGTAGCAACCGCAAATCTCAACCGATTTCAATGATTTTTTAAATGAAAGATAAATAAATTCTTAAAAGATTGCTGAAATTTTTATTGATGGCTATTGGAAGCCTTATTGGGGAAACACACACTCGGTTTACTTCACCAATAAAGTCTGGTTAGCCATCAGCAGTAGGAATTCTTTGCCAAAATCTTTTTCTACTTTGAGGGCAAATATTTCAAGAACTACACAGAGTATCTTAATGAAAGTTTCATCAATCTTTGAAGAATCTATTTATCTTTCATTTGAAAAAAATCATTGAAATCGGTTGAGATTTGCGGTTGCTACAGTAAAAAATCTGCGGGTTTGCTTTTTCGGTGAACCCTTTGTGAACGTTAGTTTTTCAAAAAAGCTGAATTTCAATAACCAATGGAAAATATAGAGATATAAAGATGAAACAAACAGTTTTTCGCCATACGGAAAGCCATTTTAGCCCAAATTACCGATTTTTAGTACTGAACACTTTCCTCATTTGGGCTGAATTCTCCCCAAACCCAGCCACCCCCTTTGGCATACAGTACATATACATAAACGCCTGCGAAGCGAATGCCAAGGAGTATTATGTTTTTGCCACAAGCGTTGGAGTAAAAAACAGGTGAAACCCGGTGCTCACTTTGTGAGAGTACCCTATCGAGTAGAACTTGAATGAGACCACAGAATTTTTAAGAATGTAGACTCCAAACTATATAGCATGTGGCCGAAGCGCCTATCTTTTAACACTCTAACTAAACTGAATGTTACTAAACTCATAACTAAGTAACTCGATTTTTTACTTAGTAAATTTCCTGAAAATGAGTTTAGTTTAGTTGAGTTTAGTTAAGCAAAATCTGAGTTTAGTTAGTAAAAGTTAGTAACTAACTAACTAACTAATCGTTTTACTTAGTAAATAACTAACTAAATTCAACCGGCACAACACTGATCTGAGCCAAAGTTTTGGGAGGGCGGTTGGGCACTAAAAAACGCTCAAAAATCGAAAAAAATCGCAATTTTTGGGCTAAAAAATCGCAAAAATCGCTAATTTGGGCTAAAATACAGCTAAAAAGTGCTGTTTTGCAGGCGATTTTGCAAATTTTTGTGTCTGAAATTGTAAAAAATCGCAAAAATTTGCTCAAAAAATTACTTGCCAGAAAACTCGGAGGGGGGTCGGGAAAATCGTCTCGGGGGGCATCCGGGGGGCTGGCGTAAGTCGGGTGGGGGCAGATCCCCCAAACCCCCTGTTACATGTATGTTCTTAACATCTGCATTTTCAACTATTGGAGAAGACGTGATATCTCCAAATCAACCGCTAAATATGGGAGCGCAGACATTTCAATCAATGAGTATGCTATTGTGAATGTAATGGAACAATCATCAGGGGATGCAATTATCGCGGGGTCATTGGTATGGGGAGCAATAGGCATGGGGGTAATTGTCGAGGGGCAATTATCATGCCCCGAGAAAATCACTAGTTTTTTCTAACACCTCGATCCAATAACTGACTGACACCCTATATTGCATCCATGTAGCTAGTAATGATTTTTGCCATATATAGGTTCTAGTGTTTCCGATCAAATTAAAATTAAATAACAAAATTAAATTGTTTTGGCCAAAATCACCTAGTAAATAGCAATTTAATAACAAATTAAATTTCTCGCGATGAGTGCCGAACAAATTAAAATTATATTAAATTTCGTAAAATTGGCCTAGAAATTTGATATAAATTTGATATGAATTTGATATAAATTTGTTTGGTTCGGCAGCTTCACTAACCAAGATCTGGCTACAAAATAACAAGTTCAGTCTGATATGTGATCGCTTGTACGTACATGCTGCTGTGGTACGTACATGCCGTCTTGTGTGTTAGTTGTCTAGGCTAGATTATCGATCGGGCTCGGCCTGCCATGCCACTTGGCCGCGCCCTAGTCTGTAGCTCTGCGTAGTAATAGAGCCAGACCCAAGGCAGTGTTGAAAACAATCACTTTCTCTCCCTGCGCACCTGCCTTGCGGCTGACTCTAGTCTGTGCTCCCAGAGTGCGTGTGTTGTGGCCAGTCTTTAGTTGTATACTGGCGTGGTTGATGGTCCGTTACTGCCTTGGCATAAAGGACTTTGTTGTTAAGCATCACCTGCTACACCGCGTGACAGCCGGGCGATAGGACAACTACAAAGGACCTGCAGGCAAACCGAAAACGGAACAGTGGCGACCGGCGTGCAATTCGAACCGCAACAGACTGCCACCGCCAACAAGAAAGCCGACGCGACTGCTGACGAGTGAGTTGGTTTCCGACAACCTGTTTCCAGTAAGGACGGACGGACGTGTGTGCGTGCGTGTCAATTGCTCTGGACGGAGAGTGCCGTGTGTGTCGTTTGCTCTGGTTGGAGGGCGTGCGGCTGCAGTGTTGCCCGCCTCATTGGTAACCGGAAGGGACATACTCGTGCGTCTCGCGGAAGGACTCGTGCGTCTCGCGGAAGGAACCGTACGTCTCGCGGAACGACTCGTGCATCGCGGCGGTGATAAACAACACCGCATAGTCGACTCAAACGGAACGCTTGCAGCGGTGACTCATAACACCGCATTGTCGACTCAAACGGAACAACACGACTCGTGCATTGCAGCGGTGATAAACATCACCGCATAGTCGACTCAAAGGGAACGCCTGCAGCGGTGAATAACAACACCGCATTGTCGACTCAAACGGAACGACTCGTGCATCGCAGCGGTGACAAACAACACCGCACCGTCGACTCAAGCACGCACCGGCGACAGACAACACCGCATCGGCGATTCAAACACCGCATCGGCGACAGACAACACCGCATCGGCGACTCAAGCACCGCACCGGCGACAAACAACAACGCATCGGCGAACCAACGCAGCTGCTCTACCGTCGATCCCGCACCGCATCGACAAAACAACGCCGTTGCTCTACCGTCGATCCAGCACCGCATCGACAAAACAACGCCGCTGCTCTGCAGTCTACAGGACATCCCGCCTAGTGCCCAGTCGCTCTACTGATGGCACAGCCGGGACCCAGCAAACTCTACCTGCCACCACCGGATCGATACTGGGCTCTTCCAGGAGAGTCACCAGTGTTGATGTGGCCGTTATGGGAAAGACTATTCACTGATTTCCTCACCGGAATCGATGAAACCCGACCGGCCGGCGGCAAACTCAACGACCAGGAGAAAAAGAAGTTTCTGACATCCTACATTGGAGCAGCAGCATTGGCGCAGTTTTCCAGCCAGAGGGAATTCACCGACAATCAGACTACCTACCTGGATTTCCTAGCTGCTGCCAGGAGGATTTTTCATCGCCCTACCAATGCAGTCAGAGCACACTTCGATTTTCTACAGAGGACTCAACACTCTGGTGAACCAATCGCTGACTACTTGAGGGAGCTACGCCTGCTGATACAACAATGCAGCTTTCCAGTCACTGAGGGTGTCATCACGGAAGGAGACCTCATCGAATACCTGTTGGCCATTCAGTTGGTCAAAGGACTGAGTTGCCGCGATACGCAGGAGAAGTTGCTAACCCAAAAGGATGTCAACCTGGACCGATTCGCGGAAATCGCCCAAGCAGATGAGACGGCGCGCCAGGATGCTGCCAAACTGACAGGAAGTCGACCTGTGCAGATCAGTGCGGCCAGTCAGGGACGGAATCAGCGCGGAGGACGAAAGGGACAGAGAGGGGGCCAAGGACGCCTCCACCAGCCTGCCGCCGCAGCCAAAAAGGATTCCAACCCACCTCCAGGGAGAAAGTCAACTGCAGCAGATGCCTGCACAGCTTGTGGCAGACATGGCCACAGAGCTAACGCCGATTCGTGCCAAGCGAAGGGACAGGAGTGCCACAAATGCAAAAAAGTGGGACACTTCGCTAATGTGTGCCGATCAGGACGATCCAGCAACAAAAATCGGGCCATTCGAGTGAGGGACATCGCCAAAGGAGGAGGAGCCTCAATTCGAAGTCTACAACAATCAGTACACTGTCAGGTGCTGATCACACCAGACAAGAAGGACCAGCAGAGTCGAGTGCTGAGGATGTTGGTGGACACTGGCTCAGACGTTACTGGAATCACGGAATCCGAGTGGCGCAAGTGCTTTGGACAGACCGCTGTCAAGCCTGCCAAACGACTCGCGAATTTCGACAACTCTACAATCGCTACCCGAGGACAATTCAGGGCGCAGTTATCGTTAGCAGGACGGTCAGTGACAGTGCCAGTGTATGTGTTTGGCAACACATGCAACAATACACTGGGCATGGATGCGCTGCGTGCACTGGGAGGAGTGCATATCGATGTGGATTCGAACAGCACCACTATTCAGGAGGACCCCAGATGCGCAACTGTGCAGAAACCTGGACCGGGAGGAGCCAGTCGAGTGCCGAAGGAGCAGCAGCCAAAAACACCTCAAATTTCGCAGCCAGATGCGCTGGAGACTTGGAGGAAGGCAGGACTGCAACCACTGCTGGCAGAGTTGTCCAACCTGACGAAAAAGGAGGTCGGCACCTATCCAGACTTCAAACATCGAATTCGGCTCAAACCAGGCGCAAGGACGCCACCCAGACAGCCTGTAAGATCGATCCCAGTACGCTTTGAGGAGAGAGCCAAAGAAGCCGTCGAGCTGATGGAACGCCAAGGTATCTGGGAGCGAGTTGAGCATGCCGATCGAGTACACGGCATGGTGGTCGTGGAGAAACCAGATGACCCCGGATCAGTCAGGATAACCAGCGATCTGAGTCCGCTCAACAAGGACATCGATCCAGTGCTGTACCCGCTGCCAAACATCCACGATTTGCTGTACAACAGACTCAGTCAGGCGGAAGTCTTCAGCAAAATCGACCTGCTGAAAGGATACTTCAATGCAGAATTGGATGAGGACAGCCAGCTGCTGACAACAACTGTTACACCATGGGGCTACTACGCTTACAAGAAGCTGCCCATGGGTTTGAAGGACAGTGCAGCAGTATTCCAGAAACTGGTACACGAAACGCTGGAAGGTGTGCCAGGGTGTCAGCCCTACATCGATGACATTTTGGTGTATGGAGCGAATCGAAGGGAACACGATGACAGCTTGAAGCAGGTGCTACAACGCTTGAATGAGAAGAATCTACGCCTCAACCTGCGGAAATGCATCATTGCTCAATCATCAGTGAAGTTCCTGGGCCATGTGATCTGCAAAGGATGTGTCAAGCCAGATCCAGACAAACTGGAGAGCCTGCGGCAGATGACACCACCTAAAAACATCAAGGACGTGCAAAGTTTCTTGGGAGCCGTCAACTACTTGAGCAAGTTCGTGCCCTCACTGTGCGACAAGCTGGAACCAATTCGAGCACTCACACGGGCTAACACGAAGTTCGTGTGGGGTCGGGAGACTCAGGAGGCGTTCGAACAAGTGAAACAGCTGCTCGGCGGACCGAAGGGACTGCGCCTTAAGATGTTTGATCCCTTAAAGCAGACCTTTGTCACTACCGATGCATCTGGTTATGGCATTGGTGGGATGCTGTCACAGGTGCACTACGGCCAGGAATTCCCAGTCGCATTTGGACACCACACTCTGGACGCAACCAAGCGAAAGTGGGACACCACCGAGAAGGAGGCCTATGCGGCGATGTTTTTCTGCGAGTATTGGGAGAAATACTTGCTCGGCAGACACTTCACGCTTCGAACTGACCACCAAGCGCTGCAAGCACTGCTACATCGACAGGCGAACCAGAGGAAATCGCAGAAATTCGAACGTTGGGTGCACAGACTCAACGTGTTTGACTACGATGTGCAGTACATGCCTGGTGACAACAACCACATGGCAGATGTCTTGTCGCGCCTGCAGACCGATTCTGCACCAAGTGGAGTGATTCGTTGCGTCAAGGAGTTGGGATTCTCAGCCAGAAGAATCGCCAAAGCTCTAAGGAACGACCCAGTGCTGAGCAAAGTCAAGCAATACTGCCTGGAGGGTTGGCCAGACAAAGCCAAATTGCCCAGCCAATTTTGCAACTTGCCTTATCACAGGATGAAGGACGAGTTTTCGGTGGAGGACAAAACAGGACTGGTGTTGCGAAACAACAGCCAGATCGTTGTTCCAGGTCCACTCCGAAGAGAACTACTCAGCAAAGCTCACGAAGGACACCCTGGGATCGTCCGCTACAAACGCAAGCTCAGAGAAGGCTACTGGTGGCCGGGAATGGCCACAGAAAGCGAGGAGTTTGTGCGTCACTGCAGTGCCTGCCTAGATTCCGCCAAGTCGCAGCCCAAGGTGCCCACACACGGAGAACACCTGTACACACCGGAGGAGCCATGGGTAGAACTGTCAATGGACATCACCGGTCCGTTTGAGACAGCCCCAGCCCACAAGAAGTGCATCGTGGTGTTGCTGGACAACTACTCCAAGTATCCGGAAATTCTCTGCACCACTGACACGTCATCCAAAAGAATCATTCAGTGGTTGAAGCAGGTTTTTGCTCGATATGGCAACCCTGCCAGGATTCTCACGGATAATGGACCACAGTTTGTCAGCCTGGAGTTTGAAGAATTTCTGCAGGAGAGGGACATCTTCCACCAGAAAGCTCCAGTCTACACACCACAGCAGAACGCATTTGTGGAGGTGTTCAACCGGTACCTGAAACATCACATTCAGACCTTCGCCAAGACTCAGGAGTGGGAGGAAGGACTGACTCAGACTCTGTGCCACTACCGAGCCACAGCCCAGGAAGGTGAGCAGCAGAGCCCTGCTGAGAAGATGTTCAAACGACAGCCGCGGCTTGCTTTTGAAGTTTGCCGCCAGTCACGCCCCACAAAAGAGAAAGGGAAGGAGTCTCCGGAAAACGCCAACAAAAATGTTGCTAACAACGCAAAATCGAATAGGAGCGGCGGAAAAGGAGACAAAAAGACGCTACCCTGGCAGCAGATGTACCGCAAAGGACAACGCGTTCGTGTCAAGAGGAGCCACACTCCCAAAGGACAGTCGCCTTGGTCCCGCAAATGCTACACAGTGACGGCAGTTCTGGGCAGATTCAACTACAAACTGTCAGACGGTCAACTGTGGAACGCCAGGAACATGCAGCGCGTGCCAGATTCCCCAGCGAGCTCAGAAGTGATCGAGTTAGAGACCGGCCAGCAGGCAGCAGAGCGCCGCTACCCTCTCAGAGAACGAAGACCGGTGGACCGCTATGGGGACTGGGACTACAACTAACAGAAGACGGCCTTTAAGAAGAAAAGGGTGTTGATATGTGATCGCTTGTACGTACATGCTGCTGTGGTACGTACATGCCGTCTTGTGTGTTAGTTGTCTAGGCTAGATTATCGATCGGGCTCGGCCTGCCATGCCACTTGGCCGCGCCCTAGTCTGTAGCTCTGCGTAGTAATAGAGCCAGACCCAAGGCAGTGTTGAAAACAATCACTTTCTCTCCCTGCGCACCTGCCTTGCGGCTGACTCTAGTCTGTGCTCCCAGAGTGCGTGTGTTGTGGCCAGTCTTTAGTTGTATACTGGCGTGGTTGATGGTCCGTTACTGCCTTGGCATAAAGGACTTTGTTGTTAAGCATCACCTGCTACACCGCGTGACAGCCGGGCGATAGGACAACTACAAAGGACCTGCAGGCAAACCGAAAACGGAACACAGTCAAAAGATGATCCTGTTCATGCCTATAGCAAAGATATCAACTCATTAAATGCTAATTTGTAGACCATTTGTCGCCATCTGAAGAAAGGTCAACTCATTTTGGGTGGACACGACCCAGGTTTTGAGCTGTTTCCTCAGGAATTGAGTATTGATTTTAGCAAATTTATATTTAATTCATATCAAATAACAAATTTGTATAAAATTAAATTTCAGAATTTGGGTACCAAGCAAATTAATAGCAAGTTATTTTCTTCTGAAGGCTGAGCAAGCAATTTAATAGTTATTTAATTTTAAAATAAATTTACTCGGAAACACTAATAGGTTCTTTAGTATGCAGTACAAACCACGGAAACCACGATTTTCCATCAACCACGATACCTCTCAAACGGGCCAGCGCTAAGCCTTATGCAGGTCACGGAATGACCTATTCTTAAACACAGGCAGTCCACAGACTTTTTTCCGTACCTCTCGGAAAATCCTATACTTTCGACGGTTTGTACTGTATTATGTTCACGAATGAATGCGCTGTTTGTTTGTTTTGTTTTTTTGTTTTATGAGTTCCACTGTCCTTTCGGACAGCTCAGGACACCCCTCGCTCTTTTCAGAGCCCTTCAATGGGGTAGCCCTGTCTACAAACAACCCTCCCCTTTGCTGCCATTGGGTGCAACGGCAGCGCCGGTTCGGTTCCCATTTACCTACTGGCCATCACCGGCTTTCGGCGGTCTGGGTTGGGCTTTACGTCGACTACTTCCAGTCGCTTCGACCGGTTTCGAACCCACAAACAACCGCTCTCACGGATGCCGGGGCCGCCGTGACACACGGGATAGCGTAAACTATCCGTGGCCAAGACGCGACCCTGTGTACTGGGCAAGAAAATACGGCCGGCAAAACGCTGTAATTAAGCCAAATTGGAGCTACTTGGCTTTTAGAGGTTGAAGCTGACAACTGTCAGACAGATTAATCAAGGCTATGGCTCATGGGACGCGCGGGCTCCTGGTCATTGACTCGCAGACTAATTGAAGGCCTTCTCACTTGGCGATATGAAGGGCCACCCAATTCTATCCTCAAACTCCACCACTTGTACCCGACCTTTGTTTCTGGTCAGGGATGAGCTGAACCACTCGGAATGTATGCGAGCCTGCATCGACACCAGCTTTCTGCCGTGGTACCCGTTCTACAGCACCTTCAGCTTCATCTTCAACGGCATTCTCACAGCTGTTCTGGTCTCGTTCGGCTGCTGCGGCAATGTCTACATGCTGGTTCTGCTGAAGCAGAGCAGAAAGCAACCTCGACTCTACTGGCACCTGAGAATGCTGTATGTCTGGGATACGGTCGTACTGATAAGTGCATTCTGTTTTACGTCGCTGCCGTGTCTCTACCAAAAGACCAGTACTCTGTATGGATGGAACGGGTATCTGCTCAAGATTTTCCACCCCATCGGAATGCTGGCCACTACGGCTGCTGTCTGGGAATTGATTGCCATTGCGGCTGAGAGGTAGAAATATTAATTAGCTTTATTATTCGGCGGCATAAGGCTGCACCGATACCTAAAATAAGCGTTGATCAAAGTTGAAAGGGGACGCGATTCTAGCATTTTGGACAAGAGATGTGTACGGGCCGACGAAAGCAGAAATTTTAGAAACTAGATCGATTATAATTAAGCAGAAAATAGAAATAGATTAGACACCATTTTGCTGTTTTAAAATCGCACGTATAATTCCGTTTTGTGCGGCTTAAACTCGAGTTTAATAGAGTAGAAGATCAATAAGTTGGTGTCAGAATAAGTTATCGGTGATACGCCATGCCATGCCATGAGATGCGCTAATTCATAGAGCAGCACTTCAGGTTCTGCGCAGTTTACCGGCCTCTAATGCAAGTCCAACAAGATGACTCCTCTATGTGGAAAGTGTGCGCAGCAATTACCTGCGGTAATTATGACCGATTGCAATCTGTCTCGCTCTCAGCCGATTGTTCTTTGGTTACAAGCTTCTTAAGTTAAATGGGGGCTGAAAAGCAATATCACTCAGTTCTCCAATCATCCACTAAATTCCTTTTCCATTTCACTGTACTACATTATGTGCAATTAAGAGGCACGTAAATTAATTTCCGTTCCCATCTCTAATGCACTGTACTATTGGCAGTGGCGCCACTGCTACTACTGTAGTCAGTGCTCATAGAGAGGGGCACGTATATTAATTTCCGTTCCCATCTCTATGTGCAATGCGCTATGTCTACAGCAGACAATATTTAAGGACATATACCGGGTTTTTCCGTATAAACGCCCCCCCCCAAATAGTGGCCCCCTGGGCGTTTATTTGGAAAGGCTTTCCAAATAAACGCCCATGGGCGTTTATTAAGATAAAACATTTTGTCCAGGAAAAGATAAAAAATATCATGAAAAATGGGTTAAAATAAAACCTCATTAATTGGGGCTAGAAAGACGATATTATCAGTTGTTGTTGAAGAATCAGTGCAAAAAATCAACTCACAGACAGACCGCGCTCAGCCAGAAAGCAGTTGCCAATTCCAAATAAGCGCACATGTACAGTACTTTCCAAATAGCCGCCCCTGGGCGTTTATTCAGATGAGAACAGAATATGTTAAAAGTGCCGAAACTAAATAAGCGCCCATGGGCGTTTTTACGGAAAAACCCGGTACATTGTTCTGTTAATTATAGCTCGCCTGCTGGAACGATGTAACGATGTAACGATGTGGCCGGCCGCGAACATAGCAACAGCTAACCCGAGTACGGACTGGCACAGAGAGACAGGGAAATAGTGAGAGCTTTACTGGAGCAACTAGGCAACTACACTGACCCAGAGAAGGCGGACGGGCCGCTTATATAAACACTAGATAAGCAGGGTACTACGTACCACTAGCATTACACCACACGGTTGGTTATGAATGAACGCCCTAAACTAGCAACGCTACATCTCCCCCTTCCTAGGCAAAAAAACCCCTCTCCGAACAGAACAAAGGACAGAACCTAAACACATCACTCAACGCTGAAATCAAGAATCACAGAATCACCCTATACCACACGGCAATACCCTTATACAAACAAACAAATAGGATCACTTCAGCTTCCCAAGTAGGTTGACATCCAATTCCACCTCTATACCATGCTACTGAGTCGTCCACTGTCTTCCGGACACGATCCAAGTCGTCTTGCAACACCTTGTCACCACACTAGTAGCTGTCCCAGTCACAAATGAAATGCACACACAATGCCACGCACCACAGAAAGCCATCACAAATGTCCAGGTCGCCAGAAACATCAAGACAAGGCAGTTTCCAACCCAACACACATGAGCAAGAGTATTGTCTGGTCCGAAGGAGCATCCAAATTGACACACCCTTTAGTAGGAACTCAACTATGCTTTTAACAGCTAAAGACACAACACCATGCGGTATGCACCACTTGGACTTAATGGACGTCAGAGACCGCTGTAACAGAGCATTATGCGCCAATGTGGCCTTGAAACCTAACACTTCCCATTCCAGTCACTGAAAAAACAGACCTCACCCACAACTGGTCAGAAAGACACCAAATAACCCTCTGAAGGAATATTCTACCCTGCCAATGTAAAGGACACTGTGTACAGTACATGCATAACCACCCTTTTCACTGAACGGAAAACTGTCACACCATCTGAGTGGCACCGGCTATACACTTTAAGCATTAGACCCCTTTTGAGTTAGGTCTGAACAAAGCACAATGAGTCCCTTTGAGGCTTAGGCTAGGTGACACCCTCCTAGGTAAAGGCCACCACAGCTTGGAATTGTAAACACCGCCTTTGCAGATGGCATTATCTATGTTTTGATGTACGCCTGACGAGGGCACCCGATATGTTGTCATTCCGGCATACCCCTATGTTTGGGTTTTCCAGCACGGCTGAAACGCCAAAAATAACCTGTTTACGACGGGTTTTTCGCTAACGGCTGATGCCTGAGACACCATTAACGGCATGTTATCAGCACAGTAACGCCTGTAGCAGCACTAATTGCAGCATCAAAAGTCGCCTAATCTGGCTGTAGAGCTAATCTATCACCTACATAAAGTCGTAGTCGGCAGTAAACCAGCCAAAACACCTCTTGGTTGGAGAGCCCCACTCGCTCATGCTGAGCTCATACACCTTCCAGGTTTGCACCTTTCTGGTAAAGTTAGTCGCCCTGTTGGCCATCACCTTGCTGGTCCTTGCTTGATAGTCATATATCGCCTTTTTCTGGCTGGGCCCACTAGCCCTCCACCCGCTGAAACCGCGGTTATCCAGTTCCATGAACTAAATCAGCCAGGCAGTCACTGCCTTCAGCTTCCGGTCTCCTGTACGTGGTTGCCCTTTAACCAGTATGCAGTTGATACAGGCTGGGGTGGTGCACTCACGCCAACCTGGTTGAGACCAAATATATGGGTAGTTGACCACTCACCCACTGCTGGCAACCCCCAGCACAAATCCCAGTACTGTATGGCAATGGTCTGGGTCAACACCCCAGAGTGGGTCCAGTCTAGCGTCCTATCCGACACCCAGCTTATTCCCCAGCTGTCTGGTACCTCACTTCCAACTGCATACGCCATCAGTGTGGCCAGCTCCAGCTTCAAAAGCCTCTTCCTCACCGAGTTCACCTCTCCCACTGAACAGCCAACTCGATTTTAGACCCAATCATACCTGGTGCTGTCACCTCTCTGGCTGACTCCGTCCCTCTGGTTACCTCCACCATTACTTCTATCGTTGGCTCTTCTTTTTCATTTTCCATACCAGAGCATACTGACACCAAGTCATCTTCCGCATTATCTTGCCTTATCGTAAGACCCGAAAAGCGGTCTAATTCTTCACACAACTTCGTAGACTCCCTCTAGGCAGGTCACGCGGCTCAGCTCTGACCCGACGTGCGGTCAAAAATCCAGATAGACGGAGAAAGGCACCTTAACCACGGTTTGTGCGGTCACCAGATGCAACGATGTGGCCGGCCGCGAACATAGCAACAGCTAACCCGAGTACGGACTGGCACAGAGAGACAGGGAAATAGTGAGAGCTTTACTGGAGCAACTAGGCAACTACACTGACCCAGAGAAGGCGGACGGGCCGCTTATATAAACACTAGATAAGCAGGGTACTACGTACCACTAGCATTACACCACACGGTTGGTTATGAATGAACGCCCTAAACTAGCAACGCTACACAGAATATGTTAAAAGTGCCGAAACTAAATAAGCGCCCATGGGCGTTTTTACGGAAAAACCCGGTACATTGTTCTGTTAATTATAGCTCGCCTGCTGGAAGACATGGAATAGTTTTTGCAAGAAGCATACTTTATAATATTTTTGTATGAATTTTTCCAGAATTTCTTGAGCTTTCAATGGGTAGGTCAGAGCTTGAGTTGGGCAACTGCATTCAGCCCCCCCCTTTGTCCACGTCCTCTCTCCATTCCATACGACATTGTTACCTAGAAGTTTCAGGATCAGTTGTCCTAAATACTCGATTGTTGTTTGAGACTGAGATCTCACGGTGCTTTCATGTCAAGTCCTATAATATCTACCATCAAGTGGTCAACGTTGAATACCAGAACCCTCTGTACTTGTGGCTGTGTCGCTATGTGCCTGACTTTATATTCAGGTATGTAGTCTGCTTGGCACTTCTGAGGGTTGGTTTGGGCATTGAGTTGCAGGTCGGGGTCGGGGACGGGGACGGGGACGGGGACGGGGACGGGGACGGGGACGGGGACGGGGACGGGGACGGGGACGGGGACGGGGACGGGGACGGGGACGGGGACGGGGACGGGGACGGGGACGGGGACGGGGACGGGGACGGGGACGGGGTCGGGGTCGGGGTCGGGGTCGGGGTCGGGGTCGGGGTCCGGGTCGGGGTCGGGGTCGGGGTCGGGGTCGGGGTGGAATTTGGAGGGTAGAAGGTCAAAAGGGCCCAAGCGCGATTAGGGCCCAGCGTCAAAAGGGCCCACAACGCGTCAAAAGGGCCCGAGCTGCGAAAAGGGCCCAGCGTCAAAAGGGCCCGCCCACAGTTCGTCAAAAGGGCCCCACTTATATGTTTTTAGAGATTGATTTTAGAAGAAAGGTCTAAACTTTTCAATGATAGCCAGTGGGGAAAAACCCAAATTGGGAACGAAATTTCCTGAGGTAACTTTTCCGAATGAATCGGTGCCGGGTTGATTCTGACTATTATTTATTTAAGTAAGTAAGTAAGTTTATTTAGTTAACTAAAACACAATACAAGCCCAAGACAGACCAGACAGATAGGGGTTGGGATGGGCCGTTATACGGCCACTAAAACCCTACCCCGATTATAGTTCAAGATTGAGTGAACTCCCTGCAGGCTTCGGCAGGTGATGGCTTGGCTTTCCCTAATCAAATACTACAGAGTACAAACATTAAATATGGATTGCTGCAGCACAGAACAATCTCATGTTTGATAAAATTCGATTGAAAAGAGTCGATTTCGTATTTCAAAACCTAAATTGGTTATTCCATTGTCTTTTTATCGTGTTTTCTGTCAATAGAAGCCAACTCACCGAAATCAAGTTTGGCAAATTTTGTTTACCTACCTGCAGTGTATGTTGGTAGCACATGCTTGATTGAACTGCGACAGTTCTAAGGCTCCCCAAACAACAAATCTTCTACCATTGGGCAGTCGGCGTTTCGCACCTAATTGTAGGCGGAGTTTATTGAGTCAGCGTTTCGCACCTCTTAGTCGGCGTATCGCACCTTTCTGATCAGTCCGCGTATCGCACCGGTCGGCGTATCGCACAAACACCATTAGTTTGACCTGACCCCACCTGACAATTAGCATGCCTCGGGCCATTTGAACCAGTTGGGCCCTTTTGACGCACTGTGGGCCCTTTTGACGCTGGGCCCTAATCACACTCGGGCCCTTTTGACACGGGCCCTTTTGTCGTTTGGGCCCTTATGGCACCCAATCAATTTGGAGTTGGGGGTCGCGTCAGGTCTTGATCGAGTTGGGGTTTGGTCAGGTTGAGGGGTAAGTCAGGTCAGGGTTGAGTCAGGGTTGGGTCAGATTAGGGGTCAGGTAACGTTGATCGAAGGGTTGGGTTGGGTAGGGTAGGGTCTGGTACATGATGTGAAACTTTATGTTAGCAATAAAAGTGCAAAAATCCACAATTCTGGTAAATGTGAAAACCTGCAAAAACCAAGCTTGTTGGTCGTTTCTACTCTTATCATAACAAAAAAACCACTTTGTCCAAATCCCTCACATCGCATGACAATTGCATTGCCCATTAAACTCTCATAGGAATCACACTCAGTTATGTCTTCCAAACATTCCAACCATTTAGCCTGATATGCTGTCTGCCTAATGCACTTAGTCACAGGTTTAGTAGACAAAGTTCTTTGCTCAATATAACAACACTAAAGCATGAAAAAAATTGCAGATGCCCAGTTCCCTTTATCTTGATGACCATACTGACAGTGGGTACGCTGTATGCTCGACGCAACCGACCAGTCACAGCTGAACATCGGTTTGTCCGCTCCAACCCCAGCACCAACACCCCACTGCTGCTGACGCTGCTCAACATAAAGTTCATCGTTTGCAACTCCACTCTCCTCATCTACAACCTGGTAAGATGGATCGGCTCAACAGTGAAGTCGGCCGTCGATGTCCAGCTGCTGTTCTACCTATCAGACGTTGGAAACGTGCTGGCCGTGACGCAGAGCGCCAGCAACTGGCTGCTGTTCATCGGGATGATGCGCAAAACCGTCAGTTTCCGGCCGATTCGCTGCTCGGAAAGCTTCCTGTCGCACGCCGAGTCGCAGAGCTTGCTCAAGATGTGGCAGCAGCTGCGAGCAGAGGACAAGAAATTGTTGGCTACAGAGCTGATCAAAATTCTGGCTGATGGCGCACAGACGCAGCAGCAGAGGTAGCAACAAATCTTTGTTTTCTGTTTTTTTTACCTTTGTATAGGAAGGAATACTTGAATTAGAGCACATGAAAAACTGTGCAACTTATTTAATTGCCATATACCATATGTGCCATACAACACACTCCTCAACACTAAACTATTATATGTCATGCTAGACTAGCTGCACTACACTACACTACACTACACTACACTACACTACACTACACTACACTACACTACACTACACTACACTACACTACACTACACTACACTACACTACACTACACTATTTCAACTTTCAGCATCTCCCAACTGGTCCATCTGTTCGACCAAATCATGTCAGGGTTGGCGCTGCACAAGCAACAGCTGCAGACCACTCATCTGGTCAGATGGATGGGCCGCTGGCTAGATAACACTCTGGCTCCTCTGGACGGTCACAGCTGGACACTGGTCAAGCACTGCTTGATCGAGACGCTGACCACCGGCTCGACTCATCGGTCACTGATGGAAGAAGAAAAGCTGATTGCGGTCAAGTTCAGCAGCTTTCTCATTCGCGAACTCAAACACGACATCGTCTGCCGTCGCACGCTGGCACTCCCTAACAACAGTTCGCCCAGACTCTAACTGCTTTGTCACTATTGTTTAGATTGGCGAGCTCACCATGCATGGTACCACTACCCTAGGTACCGGTACTTTAACTGGTATCAGTACCATAAGCCGTGCCTGACTGTATTAGAGCGACGCTAATATTAGAAGATTACATGTCTGTTCAGGTGCCGTGAAACGCAGTGCGCTGTTTAGTAATGAGATAAACGCAGTGTTGGTTAGATGATCCGCGCTGCCGCGCACGCGAAATTTTAATTACTCTCCTATAGTTGCTTTAAGACCAATACCAAGAACTGTTAAAGTTAAGTGGGAAATTTGTTCGCTCCTGTCTTCTCAGTATGTTCGCCGTGTTCGTCCTCTCCATGTATATTTATTGTTCACCGACACTGAACTCAAAATTGTCTCGAGTAGTTTCAAACAGAAATGTGTTGGCCTAATTAGTTGGGGTGGTTTTGAAGGAAGAGTTACTGAAAATCTACCTAACTAATTGGTACCAGTAAGTGCTGTCAAGGTGTTTTCTTTCCTGAAAGTCTGTGATGTTATTTCTCTATGGTGTCTTAGTCTCTTGGAGAAAAAAGTGGTTGTGCATCATTTGTATGGAAATTGATACTTTTCCTATTTTTAATTAAAAAACTACTGTGTGACTGACGCTCGAGCGCGGTGAATACCCAAATCCCAATACCAGTTAAAAATTGACGACTGCCAAGCCAATTACAATGTAGTGTGTTTCCATTTCAGAAGGACAAAACTCTGCTACGGAAAGCTATCAGGCTAAGGATTTGACGAAGAGTAAGCACAGTAGGTAATAATCCTGCTAAAAATCTTTTAATTCGGGTCAAAATTGACGGAATCGCAATTATCCTATCCTATCCGATCCTATCGTATCCTAGGGGCCTTACGGCCTACGACCCGGCTCGTGGTCCATTCGCGACCCCCGTGATTCGTCATCTCGGACGTTGCCCTTCTTTCACTGCCAGCCACTGCTAGCCATGCTGCGGGGTGCCGGTCACTATGAGAGCGCTCGCCTCGCCATGTGGACGTCATGATGCTGTCAGCTCCCAACGGCCGCTCGTGCCCCATGCGCCAGAGAGCTCCCAGCATAGCTGGTTTCTCAGACAGCTTTTGACGTCATTGATCTTCTTCTCCAACGCGGCAGGCTTTGTGGAGCGGCTTCAGTGCTTAGGCAGATCCAGTCGGTTCCCATTTTACCTACTCGCTGTCACCAGCTTTCGATGGCCTGGGTGGAGCTTTGCGCCGACGACCAACTGCTTGCGGCAAGAAACTTGCCGCGCCGAAAGGATGAGCGCACGACGTCGCGCACAGTGGCTATGCGGCCTAAACCACTACACCAACTGAGCCGGCAATCGCAACCATTTCTAGCTGCGCTCTATTATCGAGCTCCTGTAAATAAACGAAAACACTTGACTTTTCACACTCTAAAATTAAAATGCATCACCAAACTTTATTGATAAACAGTACGCCACTCGATCGAACCATAGCAAAATCAAGAGAGTTGTGGCTGGCTCGACAATCTAACTAGATTGTGCGGCCTATGAAGCTCAAACATAACTACTTCCGGACTAATTCTTGTCATAAGTTTCGGTCCCGGCACGAAAAGTCTTCGTTGGGGGCCGAATTTCCAGTAACGACCCAGATTGAAGCTATTTATAAACGCCACCCCTTTGGTCCAACCCTAAAACAGCAATCATCAAGACAAAAATACTACTGTTTCGTACCAGCAGATACCTACTTGAAAATCGAGAAAGGTATCCGGCGGATCGGAATGCTCCAATGATTGAGCCAACAAATCTTTTCCTAATGGAATTCGAAATAGGCCCGGTTGCTGAGGTTTCGGAAGAGAAAAATCAAACCGATTCCAAATCCAATCTTTTGCTAGTAAATTACGTATGAAAGTGGCATTGAAATCAATGGAATAAACACGCCAATCTCTAACTTTCCGACCATTCATCAAGACATCTCCTTCCAGAATGCCTTTCCTTTGATTATCCAGAGTTCTTGGATGATGTCTGAAATTTACTCTTCCCATATTCTCTACCAAAATCGACACATCTCTCCGTTTGACTTGGTTAAACGTCAGACTAAAATTGTGCCAATCCGAATTTCCGACCAGAAAACTTTCCAGAACCATCTCGGTTCGATTCTCGACCAAGATCAGCGCCCGGTCGGCCAGTCTCAGCTTAAATTGAATCGACGCTCCGGCCGGAATCGACGCTCGGTAGAGAACGAAGCCGAAAGTTTGCGGTCTACAGTAGGACCGACCGCTTCTGTTTCTGAGAAAAGCGCAAATTCGCTCCATCGGCGCCAATTTTCTCAGTCGAAAGTATCGCAAAAACTGCAGCAGCTCGCTCAGGTTTAGGTAAGTTCGCACCGGGAATGTTCCGTACTGTTTAGTGGGCGGCACCGTTTTTGTTCGCAGCTCTTCAACCTTGCTCAGATTTCCGCGAAAGCGCCCGTAAATTTGGAACTGCTTAATGGCCGTACAAGTCTTCAGATACTTCGGCGTCACTTGTCCATTTTCGGTCAGTGGGGCGTCATAATCGTAAGAGGTGATGGTCGGCTGGTACCAGCCGAAGTTTGCGTTAGCGCCGTTAGAAAAGGCAAAGTTGGTGCCGCCGTGGAACATGTAGAGATTGGCCGACGCTCCAGACTTTAGCAAGTATTCCAAGTTAAAGGCAAAGTTGTGCACCGGAAAAGTGCTGTGACTCTCGTTCCAGTGGTCCATCCAGCCCGTCCAGAATTCGCCCACCATCAGAGGTCTGTGTGGCCGGAAACGGCTAGAATTTGTAGCTGGATTGTAGGTACATACATGTAACAGGGCCCGACCCGACTTAGGTCAGACCCCTCCCCCGAGACGATTTTTCCGCCCCCTCCTCCGATTTTTAATTTTTTCAGCAAATTTTTGCAATTTTTTAAGAATTTCAGATACTAAAATGGCTAAATAATGCCTGTAAAACTGTAGTTGTTAGCTGTATGTAAGCTCAAATTAGCGATTTTTGACGACTTTTAGCGCAAAATTACATTTTTTGCGCTTTTTGAACGTTTCTAGTGCCCAATCACCCTACCCTACCTAGAATTTGACCTCAGATCCCAACCCCCTCTCACCGGCGGATAACATTGTACCTACTGTGCATGGACGTTTTTCCATCCCCTTTTACCGAAAAGCAAATTTTGGACCGATTGTTTGCAGTTTTTTAATGACTTCAGACACCCAAAATTGTAAAAATAACCCAAAAAACTGTTTTTTTTATAAAAAGCACGATTTTAAGCGGTTTTGACCAATTTTTACTGCTCTACAGTAGTGGGTTCAAACCCCAACCTATCAGCTCCCATTTGGACTTATGAGCTATTACGAACCGTAGCGTCTGAAGCGCGAGTGGAACCCGATTCTGTGTGTTCACTGTGGCTAAAATGTCTGAAAAGTAGTATTGAATTGACATTTGGAAAAATTCTGTTCTACCCCAAACGTTTTACCCGGAAGAGTTCCACCGTTGAGCATTTTGTCGCTGTATCCGTCTGATGTAAACAACAGCTCTGTTACACCCAGTCTCAGTAATAATCCTCTAAAACATTGTCGTAAGTAATCGGAAATACGCGCTAGAAAATTGTTTGAAAAGAAAAATAGAAGCTTTAAAAGTTTTGCAACTGCACTCGGACAATAAATTTAATAGAAAAAAAAAAAGAATTTCTAAAGGAAATTTTTAAAATTTCGTTTTGAAAGCTAAACAGTCATTGAGATTCATACTGTAGAGCTAAATTTCCCTCAGCGATAAAAACCCCACTTACTTGAGCCAATGGAGATAAGTTGCGTCTTGTCTAAAACTTCCATATTCGTTTTCCACTTGCACCATAATAACAGGTCCACCGTTGGAACGCTGATACGGCAATATCTTTGGTATGAGCACTCGAAAATACCTTTCGACAGCGCTGGTAAAGCCGCTGTAAGAAGTACGAAGCTGCATCTTAGGGTCGGACAGCAACCAACCAGGCAGACCACCCAGGTCCAACTCAGAACAGATATAGGGTCCTGGACGGATAATCACATGCAAATCTATAATTGTACGCTAATTTATACTGTCATTTATCAAAAACACAACACACTCATTAAAAAATTTCAACAGTGTCAAGATAACAAGCAACTGAGGTTCGTAATAAATGTATCAAAGATTTTTCATTATATGAGAAAAATTCAAGTAAGTATGAAATTTTGAGCAAAGATAACGGTGAGGCAGTGCAATTTTCTATCACCTGAAATATGCAAATCGGAAATATACTAGCCGTTTAGCAATAGTCTTGCATGTGAATTTAGCCCACAAATTGAATTTTCGGCAAAATTGAGCAAATATACATACAACAATTCCAATTTTTGTTTTCATATGTATAAATACATATTCACATACATTTGAACCTACTTTGTTTATACATATGCACATTTATTGGAAAATCCTAATATTTGCCATCTGTCCAGCATACTACCCCTTCCTGAAATTATAAAGCCAGAGGGATGCAACGGAAACCACCAACTAAACTAACCGAGTTCTTTGGCAATTTGCATAAAGTAGAACAGGTTCAAATCGCCGGTAAAATCAAATCTCCCGCGCTCAGGTTCGTGCAAATTCCAGGCCACATAGGTCTCCACCGTATTCAGGCCGCAAATCTTCAATTTTACCAATCTATCTCGCCAGTATTCTCTGGGAACACGAAAGTAGTGAATGGCTCCCGAAAGTATTTGCAGCGGCTGACCATCTAAGACGAAATTAGAGTTCTTTATCTTTAGGGAAGTTGTAGACGAAGCTAAGTGAGAAGGCAGTATGAGAGTGAAGAAAACGGCAAGGCTAGTAAAGTAGAACATTCTTCTTTCTGGTGCGAACGGACGGTTTGTTCCGCCTAAAAGCTCGTTTCATGCTCTGAAACGCACTCACTCTATCTACAACCTGTTTTCTCTAGGAGCAGGTTATTAAACAAAACCACAACTAGATGCAATTTTTAATTACTATTTTCGCTCGATTACACACAGACACTGATCGACTTACAGTTCAACTGGGCAGTTTCAAATTCACCAGGACACAAACGGCTTGGAAACAAACAACAACACAGGTACCTACAGTAGGTACAGAAGTAAGTAGTATACCAATCAGACTGAACTGAAGGAATTGACAGAGAAAAACATAAAACAAAACTGCCTACATGGGTGTTAGCTGCGCAAAGCATTGCAATGCGCGCGGCGCCAAATTAAATGTGCGGGTGCTTTGTTTTACTGACAAATAAACACTACAATAACAATGTAATGTAAAGCTAAGACACACGTCGTGTGTGGATTCAAAAATATTTTACAACGTAAATTTTCATCTATGATCGAGACGCCATTTCGGTGTCAACATTCACAAAAATAGCAGACGTAAATTAGGCTACCGGTCCAGGGATGGACAATTTTCCGAGAAAATACGTTTCAACATTTTCCAGTATTTTACTCTAGCTCAGCTGATGAGCAAGTAATGGCTGTCAAAGACAATGTGATTGGGTATTGCGGTTTCCAGATATTGTTTGCTATCAGATTTTATCTACAAAAAAACGCCGAAAAGCCATTAAAAATAGCTATAAAATACTGTTATTTTACTATAGTATACTAAAACAAAAATTAGTAATACTAGTGATATTTTACTAGTAGTAAAATACTAGTAAAAAGTAAAATTAAGAGCCAATAGTAAAGTAAAAATTAAATTAAATTACCAAAGGCTGTCAGTAGTAAAATGGAAATTTTACTACTATTTTACTAGTTTTTGGTGAATTCCAGCCAAATTCTTCATCAATTTAGCAATAAAAGATGTGTGGGCGCGCTTTTGTCAGTCGAATTTCACACATTTTGTCTCTAAATTTCTTGGGAACCTCATATCATGATCAAAGTTAGCAACTATTAAGCACCAACATTAATTATTCATAGGATGTTGCCATCATTGATGCAAAATTGCCCCTAATGACAAGTAAAATAGTAGTAAAATTAATCAAATTATTAGCAAAGCAAAAATTAGTAAAATCAGAGCTGCTTGGTAGTAAAACAAAAATAAAAATTAACTTGAAGAGCTGAATTACTAGTAAATTTAGTAAACAGTAAAATAAAAATCCACTAGTAAGATAACAGTACTATAAAACAAGCATTTTACTCTAAATAGGGTCAGTTTCGTCTTTTCCCGACTCTTAGGAAGAAGAAATCGTTTTTCTCAGCGAAAAGACCAGACATTCCCTGGAGAGATCACAAGAAATCAAACAGTATATAGTCAATTTCCGGTTCACTGCGTCTCGGCTCTCTTTCAAACAACAGACCTGTTCGCAAGTCTAAATCGTACGGGTCGATGCGCTGTTGCCAGAAAATCCGTTTTCCCAAGCGCATCTGGTCAGCCGTAGGAACCAGTGGGCTTAAAAAAGTTTTCAGCTGCAGTGCAGAAAAGGAAATGAAAGCTAAAGAAAAATTGCTTACCGTTTGCTTTGCAACAATTTTAGCATTTGATCGCTTTCTTCACTTCTTTTCTCGATGCTGTAATGTCGGTCGGGTCTGAGTCGTTTTAGCAGAAAAAACGAGTGGCTATTTGGGATGAGAAAAGAGTGGAAAGTAATGAGAAGACAGAGCAGCTTTTGGGCTAGTAAGTTCATTTTTTGAACGGGCCAAAGGAGAGAAAAGTGCAGGCGCCAAACTACAACCAGCAACAATCAATTGTCTTGATTTCCATATGCACGGCCATTTGTGTCAGGGGAACTGAATGCTCGATTGCGCGCGTTAATCACACCGATAAACAGCCAATCCAAACTCTGAATCTAATCTCTGAATTACAGAGTGTCAAGAAATTTCGTTCCCCTTCTATAGCAATTCTTGTGCTAGCTAGAAAGGTACGGGTTTTTTCTTTCGATAGACAATTAAAAACTGCATGGGAGTTGAATTTTTTATGTTTATAATACTGTGACGGCATGAAACCTTTTTTCGATTTTTCTGAATAAGTTCAAACGCCCGCTAATTCAAATCAAATGCAAATTCTATCTTTAGGGGCCGTCCATAAACTACAACGTTCAAAAATTTAAAATTTTGCACCCCACCCCCTCCCGACGTTTTTGGACGTTTTCAACACAACCCCCCTAAAAACTACGACATTTTTGGCTGATACCCCCCTGTGTCCGGCATTGAAAAATGTACAATAAAATTTACATAGTACTGTAGTAGCTAGAGTGCGAACAATACCTAAAAAACCCAATACCCCAATACCCAATACCCAATACCAATACCTGAGACCCCCAATACCCAATACCCAATACTTGCGTTGCTGGGCCAAAAATTGCAATTTCACTGGACAGGTACATTCCAGTTGCGTACAGAAGATTTTTTGCACTGCAATTAAAATTTTTAAGAGCCCTGGTTGGGCCGCTGCCCAAGCAGGGCGAGAAAATTTTGAAAAATTAGCTTTTCGGAAACCATTTAGAAGTCATTTTGGACGTAAATTTTGCAGAATTAACGGTTTTGGGGGGTACTTTATATTTCGTAATTCTGTCGTGTTTCTTCTGGCGAATTTTTTCCTAATGGCCGGAAATTGTGTGCACCACCGCAATAGCCATTGGTATGGTACTGGAAGCATTATGGTGACATTAGAAATGTTACCATTTATATTTTAGATTTTCGGTCGGGGCAGGGGGCTCCGAAAAATCGGGATTTTGGAACGACGTCGTTTATGGATGGCTCCTTAACGCGAAAACAGCTTCCTAAACCGAATCATTGATTAACTTTTTCGATTTTTTCATATCAATTTTTCAGGTCAACATCGATTTTTCCATATTTTTACCTGTCCCAATTAGTAAACCCCAATACCCAATACCCAATACCTGGAAAACACCCCAATACACCCAATACCCAATACCCAATACCAGTTCGCACTCTAGTAGTAGCTATGAAAAAGAAACTTTTTGACCGTCAACTACCACTTTTGGCAGTTGGAATCTTGAACTGGGTTTTCCCTGTAATATAAACCTTCGGACAAAATATTCTTAGGCCCTAAAAACGTCGACGTTTTTTATACCAACCCCCACTCATACATGTAACAGGTCATCCGCCGATGGGGGGAGGGGGGGTCTGAGCCAAAATTTTGGGGGAGGGGGGTGGGCACTAAAAAACGCTCAAAAATCGAAAAAAAATCGCAATTTTTTTGGCTAAAAATTGCCAAAAATCGCTAATTTGGGCTGAAATACAGCTAAAAAGTGCTGTTTTGCAGGCGATTTTGGCAATTTTTGTGTGTGAAATTGTAAAAAATTGCAAAAATTTGCTCGAAAATTTACTTGCCAGAAAAATCGGAGGGGGGGGGGGTCGGTGAAATCGTCTCGGGGGGGGGGGGGGGTCGGGGGGGGGGGGGGCTGGCCAAATTCGGGTGGGGGGCAGACCCCCCGACCCCCTGTTACATGTATGCCCCCACCCCCCTGCGACGGTTTCCGACGTTCAACCAACTACCCTCACCCCCTCTCTGAACGTCGAAGTTTATGGACGGCCCTTATTAATCTGGTTTTTGAGCTAGAGACCTAGAGCTAAAGACGCTGGGATTTTCAAATTTCCAACCAGTTTTGGTTGGTTGAGGTCGAATGACATTTGTAATGAAAATATTACTTAATAGTTTCAACACCAACAAATCTTTTGTGTTTTACGACTAGCAGAAAGCCATTGCACCTAAATTATACCAGAGTCAATCAAATCCATGCACACCCTATCACGCTCGATCACTTCAACCAACACATAGAAAGGCGGGACAGGCCCGGCTAGTGCGCAAGTAACATTCTAGTATGTTACTAGGTATCCGTTCCTGTAAATTGCCACATCATTTCGCTTCAACTTGGCCTTTTTTATTGCATTTCCCAACAAAAAATCGTGTCTTCGGCTTCCGGCAAACAGCGGCGGCCAGGAGAATCGCTTTCCTAGACGGATCATAGCCGCTTTGGGAGGAAACCGTCTGCAAAACGGAAAAAATTATTTGCAAAAAGTTTTCTGTATCCTCTAAGGCGGATTTATACTCCTACAAATGTACTATTCAGGTGACACTGATACTGGCACCATATATGGTACCCCACGTTGTGGTGGTGACTGTGGTGCTACCAGACGGTACCCGTACCCATGGCTATGGGTGCCGGTCGGTACCATATATGGTGCCAGTACCATAAACGGCGTTAAGTGTCTGACTGTATTCTCATCGAAAAGGGTATCTAAAAAATATTACAACTTTTTCATTTTGTCCCATTCCATTTTCTTCGCAAATACTGACCGAATAAGCTGAAATTTCGAACATTACACTGTATGTGCCAAAATCCAGGAAATGTTATCTGTTATAGTTCGGACAGACATACATTGTAAATCGGCTATTACAAAGTGAAAAACGCTCCCCCAAAAATAGGTTCTGGTTCAGTCTTAGTCTTAGCTCTACTAGGCTCTGTGCTGATTGGTCGTAGGCTTAGGAAAAATGGCAATTTATCGCACGTCGATTTGGCGGCCGGGCCTGTGAAATCGGGTAATTTCAATCAAAGGCTATAACGTTAAAAATTGGAACTTTTTTGCTGGAAATATCTAGCGCCGTAATTCATGTCTGAAAGTTTCATCCTTGGAGGTTGGCTGACTTGAGAAAATGAGCAATATATGGAAGACCAGTTTTTCTGCTTTACTGCTCATTAAAAAACCGACGCACAGGAAATTTTTCACTTTTTTGAGAGTGCAGCAAAACAAGAATATTATTACCTATTTTCATTCACTATCTTTGCGTTTACAATTTACCCAATTAAACATATTCTTTATTCTATCAGGATTGGGTAAAAAATCTGGTCCAGTAAACTTTAGCACTCAAAATTTCTATGATTTTAACCAGGGCTGTTGGGTCGGTTTTTTTCCTCGGTTTTTTTCGTTTTTTTCCGGAAAAAAACCGGTTTTTTTCCTAGGGGCTCGGAAAAAAACTAAAATGCGGAAAAAAACTCAAGCAAGTTTTTAAAGGAAATAGGCAGAATAACTGGTTAAATTCGCTTCAAATGCTTTGAATTTACGTTAATAGAAGCTTTACAAGCATTTCCATAGCATAACTTAGCTGTTTTTGGCGAAATATACCGGTACCATTTTCAGGCTACTTTTACTATCGTGTTTTTGTTGTTTTAAAATCAAATTACTACTCTAAAACATAAAATTAGTGCATTTCGTAATAAAACTCACGCTATTTCGTTGAATTCTGCAATAAAAAGCGATTGTTAAAAATTTTTTTCTGTCATCTCGGAAAATAACTTTTGGAAAAAAACCGGAAAAAAACAGGAAAAAAACCGGAAAAAAACCGGCTTGAGTTTTTTTCCGGAAAACAAACAGCCCTGATTTTAACCACATATCTTCCAAATTTCAGCTGATTTGATCGACATTTGAGTGCATCTGTAAAAAACGGGCAAAACTGACTTTTAGGGGTCCCTAACAAAAATTTCAATTTCATCTACCGTATTCAGTTGACTCCTAAGCCTAAGCCTAAGCCTAAGATAGTGGAGGGACCCCTAAAAGTCAGTTAAGCCAAAAACCGAATAAACCGGACCGGATCAGCCCGATCCGGTACCGGACCGGACCGGAAATCCGGTCACGCCCACTCACCCTTGTTCTTGAAGCATCTGTCTAAGTTCAGCGGCCAACGGATGTTTGAGGTTGATTTTTCTCAGATCCACGTTTATTTCGTGCAGCGATCTCACTCGCTTATTCCAGCCAAAAGCGGCTTGCGAGAAAGAGAGAACCAGTAGAAAAAGCATCACTACATGCCATCCAACGGCCATCACTGGCTAGGTCAGCTTTTTGCAGTTTATGATTGAAGTGATAGCGAAGCAATCGAGGGCCAGTCAAAGACCATCAATTACCATAATTTTCTAGTGAAATAAAGAAATATTGGACGCATTGGCCACATGACATGCGGGTATTAGAGCAATGAATTGTGAAGCAAACTCGTTTGTCAATTTGTAAATTGACACCGACAAATAAGTGCGCTGGAAACATTAAAGCAAGCAATGCGGTGTAAGTGATAGGACGACTGCTTTTAAAAAGCTTCCGCGATGCGCTCCACGTAAAAGTATTGATGTTCAGCTCAGCTCAGCTAAAACCTTCGATTTAGGATTAGAAAGTGCAGTAACTGGTAACTAATACCGCCTGGGCTTTTTTCGAGTTTTTGGAAAAACTTAAAATGGCCGCCATTCGGTTACCTTTCGATAGAACGGAAAGATTTGTGACACGGTTACTAGTATTTGCATTTAAGCTTTCTTTTGGCCAAATCCTAGCCTGCTTGCTTACCGTTTGTAGCCTAGAGTTTTGCCCTTCTGAATTGACCTGACCCGCATTTTCAGACGTCAAAATTAAACACACAAATGTACGGTACGTATCTCACGAACACCTCTTCCAATCTTTCGCAAATTTTGCATGTTAACCAATCTTTATACAGCCTTTAATCGCTGAAGAGGCCAGATTTCCAACACAGGCAGACAGTGGCGTATCCAGGATTTTGGAAAGGGGGGGGGTGTAAAATTTTGAAAGTGCCTGGTTGGGCCGCTGCCCAACCAGGGTAAGAAAATTTAGCAAAATTAGCCTTCAAAAACGCGTTTAAAACGCATTCCGAGCTTAAAATTAACAGAAATTACAAGTTTTAGTAGTTTATAATGGCCTGGTTGGGCTTCTGCCCGACCAGGGCGAGAAAATTTTGAAAATTTGGCCTTCAAAAACGCATTTAGAAGGCATTCTGAGCACAAAATAGACAGTTTTAGTACATAATCCATTAGTTTCTTTTATTTTTGACAGACTTTTTCTTCCTACCTCCACCGCAAAGGGTACACACCCTACACCCCCTGGATACGCCACTGCAGGCAGATAAAATCTGGCGGATTTTTACTTTCAGCAAAAATGAAAAATTAGCAGTGTCGAAATGAGGGTATCCGATCCGAAGTGTTTTATTATCACTTATCCAAACCATACATGTAACAGGGGGGTCTGGGGGTCTGCCCCCACCCGACTTAGGCCAGACCCCCAGATGGGATCCCCCCGAGACGATTTCGCCGACCCCCCCCCTACGATTTTTCTGGCAAGTAAATTTTTGAGCAAATTTTTGCAATTTTTTACAATTTCAGACAGAAAAATTGCCAAAATCGCCTGCAAAACGGCATATTTTAGCTGTATTTAGCCCAAATTAGCGATTTTTGGCCCAAAATTTGCGATTTTTTCGATTTTTGAGCGTTTTTTAGTGCCCTACCTCCTCCCAAAATTTGGCTCAGACCCCCCCCCGGCCGGTGCCAGACCCCCCCAACCACCCTCCCCCATCGGCGGATGACCTGTTCCATGTATGATCCAAACTACACCCAAACTGTTGCCCCATGCAGAGAACGTGAGGTTGCACAAACCTTTGGGGTCTTTGATTACAAATAACTCAAAGTACGTACGTAACACAACGAACACCGAAACTATGCTACACAGTTGTGCTTTATGTTCAGAGGTAACAACACTCAATTTCGTAAAGCTACGCAATTCACGTTCACTGAGCCAAAAATCCGCCAAACTATAGTGTGATGGAAAACTGGCCTAGCCATGGATTAAAGACCATAAAGAATTTCGGCCCGGCCCGCTTTTTTCGGCAAAGTAATCGGCTGGGTTGAAATGAGCCAAATTTAGCACTTTTTCGGCTCTTTTTCATAGTTTTTCCTTATTCAGACTCAGATCTTTAACTGACAACATAGACGTTATTTTTCAATCAAAATCTAGGAAAATTAGGTCGAAAATTAACTAATTTGTTAGAATATTAAAGAATAACTTTAAAAACACAATTTCTACATTGAACTACACTGAAATCGTAAGAATATACAAACAAATGCTCCATAATTTAACAAAAAAATTAGAAATGCGGGCCGCCCCATGCGCGTCTCTATTGATAACATTGACGGCAAAGCTCCTTTTAGTTAACAATGTTCAAAATTGCAATTGAACGCATTACGTAAGTAACAGAACAGAGCACTTAGGAAACGTTTATAAAGGCAAAACTGAACTCCCAAAACAAAAGAAAAAGCACTTGACACCAACGATGAAACGTTAACTGGACAGTACTATTCATTCTTCTATTCAGTTAGAGAAAAATGCGTAATACATACACTGTATCCACAATAATACAATACACTATAGTATTAGCACTACTCAACTACAGTAAATCCCGTTTCGTTGATGATACAAGGTACTCCCTCCCTTTCAGCCGATTGGCTTGTTGACGGACAGGCGCACAGGCTATTGTGGAAGAAAAATGAATGAATAGGAACAACAAAATATAAGCTTGTACTAGAGACCAGATCGGCTGTTTGGGGATTGACAACAACCAACAAAAGATCAGGAGGCTAGAGCCGCCTCTAATCTGTCCAACAACTTCAATTCATCACTTGCCTGGCTACGCACAGGTTCAACGCCCAGGTCTTGCAGAAATTCGTCAAAATCTATCGCTTCGTCTTCTTCATCGGCGGCAGGCTTCAATGGTGTAGTAGACATCTGATCTTCCAGTTCCAGCTCTTGTTCGACCACCCGATCCAACAGATCCTCGACTGTTTTTTCCACAACGGCCTCCATCATCAACCGTTGCACCTCATCAGAAGAGTTCTGATCGGACCTGAAGCTTCAGTCTCATTCAGCATGTTGTCCACTTCCAATTTCAGAATTGCACTTGTTGGAAACACAGCAACACTGCATTGCCATCCTGTTGCCATTAAGTCATGTCTTGGTCACGGGTAGTTTACGCTATTGCATGTGTCACAGCTATTGCATGTGCCCAGCATAAGAACAGTTGTTTGTGGGTTTGAAACTGGTCAAAGCGATGGAAGTAGTCAACATAAAGTCCAACCCAGGCCACTGAAATCCGGTGATGGCTAGTGGGATAGAACCGGAGCTAGCATTGCACCTCATTACAGCAAAGGGGAGGGATGTTTCTTTGGGGGCAGGGCACTCCATACGAAAGGCTCTAATAAGAATGCAGGCAGTGTCCTGAACTATCCAATAGTGGAACTTAGACAAACAAACAAGCAAACTACCCATCATGTTCAATGTTGAAGACATTGTCAGTCACTTGAGACAAAGCTACTTCGACTGACTGAGCTGTGTGTCTGTGCTTTTTGTATGATCCACCAACATCATCAGCCTGGATTCGTCGGGGCAGAAACACTCTCGACTTCTTGCTCCATGAATGAGACTGACGCACATCACTGTTTCCATGCTGAGTGAGGTGCTGTCGCTCTGCAGTAAACAAATCTTGGCAAGGGTGAGTCTAACGTGACACACCATCTGGGGTGAGCCGATCATTAGCTGATGTTGTAGCCTCAGCACCAACACTGGTCTCTCTGCGACTACGTTTGACTGGAGGTTCTGTGGATCGCAACCGCGGCTTAGGACTTGGTAGACTGTTTAACATCTGAGGTGGCTGTTTACGAGGAGTATCTTGCCAACTGTCCTTCTGCTTGGCCTGGCGTTCCAGGATCTCACGGTGTTTTGTCTGTAGTTGCACAACTATACCAGATCATGAGATCAACTGGCTTACCCTGATGTACTCTGCTTCATCCTCATTGTCAGATTCACTCTGGTTCAACTCGATCTTTATTTCTGGTTTGGGTTGCAGGCGCAGGTGCTTCAGAAGTCTGGATGGTCGTGGAGGAATGTCAACAGACAGTTCGATTGGACTTGGAGCTTGAGATTGCTCTCCTTCAATGCGAGAAGGTCTGAACTGCTTCTTGAAGTATGCAGTGTCATCAGCTTCAGGACACTCAGCAATGTGACTGGCTGTAGCAGAATACACAAGGTAATCCATAAAGTCACTGATCGTGACCTACCCAGCACATTTCCCAGGTTGGTGCTGAAGCCGCAGAGACAGTGCCAGTTGATTGTCAGAACGACCTCTCGTCTATGGAAGACAGAAGGATTTGCTTCCTGGGCCTTGGCATGGTCAAAGACATGGTTCTCAAGCGACTTGTTGCAGCAGGTCTCGAAGCTACACACCATGCAGGCAGATGGGTGGCTTAAAACAGCTGGTGGTATGCAAACAGTCAAACAGTTGAGACGACACGACACACCTTCGATAGTGGCTATCGGAGTTGGTCATCACCTGCCGGCATTCAACACAACTGGCCTCATCTACTGAGAGAACTTTGAAAGCTGGGCGCAAAAGCTTTCTGCTCTTCACTGAAGCGACTCGCTTTGCTCGAGACAAAGGGACTGGAACACCATTTTTGTTGGGAATTGTTGTTAAGTCTACAAACATTTTGGCGCTTTTATGTAGATCACAACTAGATAACTGGATAGATGAACCTCTGGCTCCATTCGATCTCTTGTGATTTACATTCTTGTGGCGAAAAAGGTCAGCTTCCTTCGTAAACAACAGTTGGCATTTGTCACACTTGATCTTCAGATCTGCAGCACAACTTTCAGGATATTTTCTAGTTCCCGTAATTCAGGTATGCACCAGCTCGCTCAATGTGCTGCATGACATGGTTGATGTAATCCTTCGAGGTAGCTACTGTAGCCCGCCTGGCATTATTCCTTGACACTTGAGCATCAGCAACAAACAAACACAGTGGACATAAGAGTGAACGAGACTTGTTGTGTTCCTGAAACGCTGACTGTGCCTTCATAGATGTTGGATGGCATTCGTTACCTGCACAAAGTGACACCACAGGTCTTCTAGCAGAGAGCTGCGGAACTTGCAACATCTGCATGTATATGGTGCATCAGGATTGTGATGGAGTGAGGTCATATGATCAAGCAGGTCATTCAAAACACGGAAGGTCTTCTTGCAGATGAAGCAATTATGGCTGATCTTGCCAGTAGTCGATTTTGACAGATGAAACCGATTGGTGTGCATTTGCAACTCTCTGGGGCTGCGGCACAACATGAAGCACTCTGGGCAACGACAAAAATCCTCCAGTGAAACGTCACTTCCTCCTTGATCGACTGGAATGGCAAAATCAGCTCCACCGACCACCAAGTAATAAACAAATTACCTGCTATGCCAGTTCGGAAGGGTGTAGTCACAAAGTGCCCAAAAATGTGGCTACAGAAACTGATATTCGAAGGCATCACTGCATCACAGTCTTCCCAAGTGCACTAGAAAACCTCTCGTTATTCAATTAAAAGTCCAACCAGGCCAGATGAAGATCCACCTTAAATCTGCCGCGGAACTCCAAGTCCCCATAATCGCCGCCTCCCCAGCCACTGGTACGCACATAGAACTTTGATGGATCGACTGAGCCTCTTGAAACAACAGGTGCTGGTGGCGGTGGAAGCGCAGGCCTCGCACTAGTCGAGATCAGATCGTTCAGATTCAGAGGTCGAGTGGTGGTAATGTCAGCTGATCCAGTGGCAACCTGGGGGCTTTGTTCAGGAACAGTTCGCTTCTTCACAGACAGCTTGATCTGTGCCACCTTCTGCTGAACCTGTCTCTCAGTTTGCTGATTCCGCTGCTGATTTGCCAACATTGCTCGCTGCACTGTAGTATTGACAGCCGGTCTGTTTCCACTGGGCACCGTTCTCAGTCGCACAGTGTTGAGGCTGTTGGGCAACTGTTGGCCAGATGGTCTGCATGCACTGCCCTGGACACGCAGCTGATCCAAGCTGGCCCCGGCCATTCGAACCAGCGGTGGTCTGACAGGTTGGAAGGACGGAACCGATGCTACTGGTCTCACCTTGGTCATCCGGCTCTGTGGGTGCAGTACCTCTGTGGCTTTCGGCTGCGGAGCATTGGTCATGTAGGAATGCTCAGAGGTGCTCAGACGAGCATAATTTAGGCGATTCTGTTGAAACAGAGGCTTGGTGGTCATCACTGGCCGAGTCCTTTTTGGAACTACTGCTACTCTAGCTGGTGGGATACCATTCAGAGAGAGGACTGGTGGACCAGAAACATGGCTTTGTATGGAAGGCAACGTCCTTTGCGGTTCGCTCTGGAACAGGCGAGGCCAAAATTTTAAAACCAGTAGCTCGGTAAGAGTACATGACTCATGAGTAAGAATACATGCTACACAGGCCACAGTCATCTTATGTCCCTAAGAGGGACGTGGTTAGCGGGCTGTCGACTGAGCTTATTTCGCTCATCTCGCACCTGACTAAAAATTACAAGAAAGGAAACTGAAGGTAGGGATTTCGGTACTAATCATCACTCAAAAATCAGTAGTTCTAAGCTAAAATGGAGCATTAAAAATAACAAAAAAAAGAAATTTCAGTAGCTTTGAGCCAATTAGTATTTGTAAGAATCTTTAAAAATTGACACAAAATTGCTTTGGGGCAATCCGCAAACCTTCCCTGTTTGTTACATGAATGTATGTACGAGAGGATAAAACAGAATATACCGATAATGCCGGTTTATTATAGCAACTCACTACTAAACCTAAAAGTGTTTTAGACAAAAATCCAAGATTAATTCGATTGTTTTAATTGTCTCTGCATGAGAAAGCGGGCCATTTTTCGGGGCATGTAAAATTTAAAAATTAGTTCAGGACGACACTATTATAACACTTTTACATGTATTTTTCAACAAAAAGAACGAATTTGAAGTTCGTTTTCGTCTATCTTGCTTCGTAAGCCAGATATGGGTTCCTTTACACTCCAGACTGTTGTAACAAATTTTTGTCATTTTGTTTTAAAATTTTAGATAGTGAAACATACGTAAAAATACCCGTTAAATCTCGTGATGCCATCCGTTCTTCTATTAGATGTCGAAAAATGAACTTTTTCGGCAGTCAAAATTTTCAAAGCAAAAAAATTCAATTTTTTCTTGTAAGAACCGTCGATTAAATACATCAGAAGATGCGCAATATCTTCTCTTTCGAATGGTATAAAGATATACCTGCGGCTTACAGTGGGTAGACGCGCACTTTTCGTCTTCTGAATGTAAAAAAGTTAGTGGCCCGGCATGTTTTTTGGGTCAAATCTCAGTCACTGCTTGATTTGGTTCGAAAATAACAAACAATCTATAGTACGCACTAACTCTACTGTGTGTCACTGTCAGATAAGTAAAACGAACGTTTTGTAGATGTTTATTTGCAGTGGGCGCCGGGTTTCACTTTTTGGACAAAGTGCAGTTTTCGACACCTAATAGAAAAATCAATGGCAATACGAGAAACTACATACGTATGTTTCACTATCTATAATTTTAAAACAACAGGACCGATATCTGACCTATGAAACAAGATAACCGAAAACGGACCTCAAATCCGTTTTTTTCTGTTGAAATATACATAGATAGATCTAAAAGTCATAATTAGAGTGCGAACTGGTATTGGGTATTGGGGTGTTTGTCAGATATTGGGCATAGGGGTTTTTGTCCCCCAATACCCAAATACTAATTTCGACCTGGCAGAATCGAAATGAATCAATGTTAACCTAAAAATTAATCTAGACAAATCGAAAAGGTTGAATGATGATTAGGTTTAGAAAGCTGTTTTTGCGTTAATCAACAAAAAAGTTAGTAGAACTTCTTATAGTGTCAGTCCGCTTAGTAGTACATTGGTAATTATTTTCCTTGTTCTCATCTAAAATATAAATAAATTGTGTCATTTCTAATGACACAGAAATGCACCAGTACTGTACAGTGTACAGTACGTTCCCAGGGCTGTAGTTGTGGTTAACACCCTCTCCGGCCGAGTTCAGTAAAATAATGCGTTGAAAAAAGAAACAGGGCTGAATTCCGAATTATTGAGAACTAGAACTGTAAATCTCTGCTATTTTACACTCAGAATGGCTTTTTAGGCTATTTTTTCAAAATTTTCTCGGCCTGGTTGGGCAGTAGGTTGGATTAAAATTCCAGTGCAAAAATCCTGGGTACACCACTAGAATGTACCTGTTTGCAAAAAAACCTGTGTACACCACTGGAATGTACATGTTCATTGGCCTGCAATTATTTGGCCCTGCTACGCAAGTACTGTTGGTTGGGTATACTGAACCCATACCGAAAATTGGGTATTTTGGGAATACCTACCCAATAAACACCTACCGATTTCAGGTATTTTAATAAATACCCATACCCGGCATACCGATTATATTGGGAATACCCAGGCATTTGGGAATCGGTATTGTTTATGCAGTTTACTGCAAATTTTATGGAAAATTCCCTCTGATCAGAATGTTTTCTTTGTAACTTGACATATTTGCGCATGCAAAAGTTCATTTTATCCATGATATACCTCCAAAATATTGAATCTGAAAGATTTTTGATTCCAACAAAGTTGCTTTGTTATAAGAAAGCTCTACATAGTATAGTTTTGGATTAACTTCACACTGCTCCTTATCAATCAAATCTGTATTTACATTGATGTGCAGTAGTTTCGTTTTGTCACTGTTCGTTATCGCTACGGCTCTACTCTGTACTGTATGTACACTGCTCAAAACTGCATGCGGTACTCATGGAAATTTTTCTTAGCCCAAATTATTTTAAGACACGATTTTCACTCGAGTAGCATTGGACATTGGAAATCCAGTGTTTTGACTTTGCAAAACATTATCAGAAAATACCGAATAAATACCGGTATACCAGTATTTTTCGAATACCTACCGATACCGAACCGATTCCTGAAAATCCCATGCCCAAACAACAGTATACGCAAGTATTGGGCATTGGGGTGCCAGCCAGGTATTGGCATTGGGTTTTTCAGGTATTATTCTCACTTTAGTCATAATAGTATGGTATTGTCCTGACTAATTTTGAAATTTTTCATGCCCCGCGAAATGACACATTTTTGCCCAGTTTCGCGTGCAGAGACAATTAACTTTTCTAAAAGTGTGGTTATTTTGAACATCCGACAGGCCATACAATTTTCATTTCATCCGGGCTGACGCCCAGGAGTTGGGCCGGCCTAGAAAAAAGTACGGGACCTGCACTGTACTAGACTAGTGGGTTAAATGACAAGTTTAAATGCGTGCAAAACCATTTCATTTCTGTGCGATTACATTAGTAACTAACGGCGCTCTAAGCACGCTCCCGCGCCAAAATCGATATTTGGAGTAGGAGAGATAGGCCACAAAGGTGCACTATAGAATGAAACACAATCAATGCAAGGCCAACCAGCCTGCCCGCCGCCAGGAGATCAGTATAGCGCATGCGCCAGCAATTGGTTTCGCTATTCGCGCCGTTTACATAGGCATACTGCCATCAGGCAGATTGACCTACATTAGGAAACCAGGCATGGGCGTCTTGGCGATCGATAAAGGTTGACATTGATGAAAGAAAGAACAAGTTACTAACGCGTTGGTCCAGCAGTTTAATGAAGAAAGATTGGCGCGGCCCCTGTAAAAATCGATATCAACACAAGACCCGAGCCAGGATGAGCAGCAGGTTAAAAAAATCAGAGACAATCTATTTCGAAGTTGCATCATACCTCGGGCTTCTGAGGACTCAGTAACGGAGGCATATTGAGCACAGTAGTTGTAGGTGGAGCACGATAATGGATGCTGAACGATAGGCCGCCAGCTTGTTGTTGCTGAACCTTTTGGAATTCCTCTTGACTCATCGGCTGGGCGTTTGAAAAGAGCAAGCCAGGCACCTCTTCCACTTTGTCCTTTTCGTCTCCTGGCAATACGTTTCTAAACTTCTTCGGTAGTATATCTCTCATAGAGCTATGGGTTAACAATTAGAAGACTATGGACAACTCTAGCCATAGATTAGATGGCTATAACAAACAACCATCAATATCTTAGCCATACGTACAAATCTATTCAGAAATGAGGATGAGGCATACATGTAACAGGGGGTCTGGGGGTCTGCCCCCACCCGACTTAGGCCAGACTCCCTGGATGGGGACCCCCTCCCCCGAGACGATTTTCCCGACCCCCCTCCGATTTTTCTGGCAAGTAATTTTTTTAGCAAAATTTCCCGATTTTTTACAATTTCAGACACAAAAATTTCCAAAATCACCTGCAAAACAGCACTTTTTAGCTGTATTTCAGCCGAAATTAGCGATTTTTGGCCAAAAAATCTCGATTTTTTCCATTTTTGAGCGTTTTTTAGTGCCAACCCCCCTCTCAAAATTTGGGCTCAGACGCCCCCGGCCGGCGCCAGACCCCCCAACCCCCTCCCCCTTCGGCGGATGACCTGTTACATGTATGGGATGAGGATTCATTTTACTTGATCTGTACTTAGTTCAATTGAAGGTTTCAATTTGGAAAGCTCATGTTAACGGGTTGTTTGTAGCAGCACATTCAAATCGTGCCATATATGGCAGTAAGGTTCATGGCATGCTTGATCTCTAGTCAGCTCTATGACAGCTTTGAACAGATACTGAACTCATCAGAGTTGCAAACAGTGGTGCCACATTCCGACTGTGCCATAAATGCCATAGATGACTTAAATCGATGTGATGACTGTAGCAACACATTCTATTTATGCCATGCATGCCATATATGGAGTGGAAGTTTGGGACATGTTTGATCTGTTCCATTGTCAGTTAGAGAGGCCTATATATCAGTTGATGTTTTATAGGCTGTAGCAGCACATGCCATATATGGTGGCTGTCAAGACATACAAAGTGCTTGACCTCCACTGTTACTTCAATGATCACTGATTTTTGTTGCTATCAGACATGAAAGAATGTTAGTCAACTGTAGCAGTGCATTGCATTGCATATGTGCCATACATGCCATATATGGAGTGTCAGTTTTGGACATGCTTGATCTGTTCCATTGTAAGTTCGATGATTGTCAGTTAGAGAGACCAATATCAGTTGATGTTTTATTGTATGTAGCATTGCATGCCATATATGCAATGTGGCTATCCAGTAGAGATGTTCACGAGCCTGAAAAAGCTCGGCTCGACTCGGCTCAGCTCGCGAGCCCAGATCGAGCGAGTTTATCCATGTTAGAAAGCTCAAGGTCTGAGCCGAGCCGAGCCCATAACGTGCTACAAACTGAAAATGTGTAAAATGTTTAATCAATATTTGAAAATATTGTGTTTTTGGAGCCTAATTTTCGTTTAATTTCTATGTTTCCTGCGTTATTTTAAGCAAACAATCATAAAAATTGCATAATTAGTTAGGAAACGCTTTAGGTATTGATTTTATTGTGTTACTTTTCTATTTTTCCGAGCTTTCCGCCAATTTTAAATTCGCGAGCCGAGCTCGAGCGGGCTTGGAGTGCGCACAAACGAGCTGAAACGAGCTGACCTAAACAGAGCGCACAATCGAGCCGAGCCGAGCCGTGATTTTTAGGCTCGTGAACATCTCTACTATCAAGGCATACAATACAAAGTACTTGACCACAACTGTTACTTCAATGATCACTGTTTTTGTTGCTCTCAGACATGAAAGAATGTTAGTCAACTGTAGTAGTGCATTCCATATGCCATATATGATAGATGGCCATAGATGCCATATATGGAGTGACAGTTTGAGACATGCTTGATCTGTTCCATTCTCAGTTCAATGATTGTCAGTTAGAGCGACCTATATCAGTTGATGTTTTATTGGCTGTAGCAGCACATGGCATATATGCCATATGGCTGTCAAGACATACAAAGTGCTTGACCTCCATTGTTACTTCAATAATTGATGTTTTCGTTGCTATCAGACACAAAAGAATGTTAGTCAACTGTAGCAGTGCATTCCATATGTGCCATACATGCCATATACAGAGTGACATTTTGGGACATGCTTGATCTGTTCCATTCTCAGTTCAGTGATTGTCAGTTAGAGAGACCTATATCAGTTGATGTTTTATTGCCTGTAGCAGCACATGGCACATATGGCTGTCAGAACATACAAAGTTGACCTCCACTGTTACTTCAATAATTGATGTTTTTATTGTTATCAGACACAAAAGAATGTTAGTCGACTGTAGCAGTGCATTCCATATGTGCCATACATGCCTTCTACGGTAGCTGGAGTGTATGTAAATACTTTGCATGTGATCTAGATAAAGACAGCTTTGGATTGATGTCAAACTTGAGAATGAATATTTGGATATGGCTGTCCATGGCATGCATGCCATATATGGCTGTGGAAGTGTTTCTCAGCACTTGACCTACTCCTGAGTCACAATTGAGCTCAAGAGCAGACAGCACCTGAGCCTGATACCAAATTGGAATGGATATGCTATGCTTATCCTTGTTGCTCAATCATGTGTTATCTTTGTTTGAATTCTGCCTGGTACTTTACTTTTTGACATTTTTTGGACACCCATATTGATTTTTTAAAGTTAATTTCTTGCAAACGAAGAATTATTAATTCTTCAGTCTACCTTTGAGGAGGTGATGCAACCTTCTTCTTGATCACCTCCTTCACAATTTCGATCTCATCATCGTCATCACTCATCTTTACACAAGTCCCTCAAAGAGAGATTTTGCACTCTTCTTATGCACAACCGCTCACAACAATGAAACCAAGTAAAATTGAGAGTGGCTTAGCAGCGGCCAGTTCGCCTAAAAATCGATATTCCACTCATTCAGGGCACAGAACTTTGTATATCGCCCCTCTAGGTCTTGCAACGAAAAATTTCCACTAAATGGATGTCTCCTGAGGGTTACTGTAGGTTTGCACTTGGTGCTGGTGAACATCGCCGACCGATTCCTGCAGGGTTAACAACTACTAATGTGCTTTATGTATAGGTAGTTCTGTTTACCTCACACACACACACACACACATATATTTAGTTACATTTTAGGGCAACGGGTCTAGCGTTTCGTATTCCGTCTTTAATATTAAAAACGGCGACTTGACATGGAAATTAGGTACTTGCTGCAGTCAAGCAAGCTTTTATCTGAACCGGCGCATGTGTGTCACTAATGCATGTAACCTAAAAGGTCATTCACCGATTGAGGGACGCAGGTTGGGGGTCTGGCTCCGGTCGAGCGAGGGCGGGGGCCTGCTGGGCCCAAATGAATTCTGGGGGGTAGCGATTCACGCGTAAATATCCACCCATCATCCGTCGCATGGCGGTGGCGGATGGTTGAGAAGGTCGATTCCTCCCACTCACCTAAAAACATAACTTGAGGAGAAGCTTTTAAAGAAATCTCCGCAGTGTGAGGTTGATCCCTAAAAACTCTCAAAAATCGCAATTTTTCGGCTAAAAATCGCTAATTTGGGCTGAAATGCAGCTAAAAAGTGCTGTTTTTTTTTCAGGAATTTTAGTGCCTGAAATAGTAAAGAAATTGTGATTGCTTTAATTTGCTAAAAAAATTGCTTGGAGGAGGGGAAATCGTCTCGGGGGATCCCTATCGGGGGAGGGTCTGTCTGACCTCAGTCGGGTGGGTGGTGGGGGCTGATCCTCAGACCCTCTGTTACATGTATGCCTCTTCTCAGCCCAGTCTCGTATTATGATGGAGAATTCCGAATTGAAATTCAGCTTTTTCACCTTTTTCGGAATTTTTTTATTTGCCGTTTACCAAAAAAATTAATTTTATGCTATGCTTCACGCACTTCAGCACTAGCGTAGCAGCAAACGATCAGTAGTATCTATGTTGAATTTATTAATTTTTGGCGATAGCAGTTTTGTTTGTTTCCCGTTTTGTTTTTTGTAGTTTTTCAGAATTTACCTGCCAGGCCTTCCTTGTTTTGTCACTCAACAAATTGTTTTGTTATAATTCAAAGTTAGGATTTTTCTTTTTAGGATTAGGATTCATTGCACACTGTTTGTTGTTATTATCATAGGAGATATTTAAAAAAAGTGTATTACAGTCCTGTCTCGTTAATAATCCGGATATTCGCCTTCCGGACAAGATTATGCCAGGTAACAATTTTTCCCATGTTATATGACTCGTTAATCCGGATCCGGATTCGTTAATCCGGACAGAAGATTTGGGGTCCCAACTTTCAAATTTGCATGGTAAAGTGATTCGTTAATCCGGAATCCGGATTTGGTTAATTTCAACAAAATCCATGCGCAATTTTTCAATTCAGGTGTGAATATTCAATTGAATAATGCTTTTCGTTGAGTTAGAATGTGTTTATTTCTTACTCTTTAGGAGCTTTAATCAGCTGAAATAAGTTTTTGGGGTTTAATTAGGAGGTACAGCTGCAGACTCTGATATGCAACTAACAAAAAGCTGTCATTGAGGCCTTTGACCCGAAAAACAGTCTTTTAGCTTTGATTCGTTAATCCGGAAATTCGCTAACCCGGACAAAATTGGCCGATCCCAACTTGTCCGGATTAACGAGACATGACTGTATGTATATGTAGAGATGTTCCTTTTCCGGAAAAAAATGTCCGCCGGAAATTTTCCGGAAAATTTCCGGAAATTTACCGGAAATTTTCCATAATATTTTTCCAATTTTAAAAATTTGAGAAAACGCCAGAAATGGGCTCCTTGCAGGTCCTAGATAATTCTAGACAGCTTTTTTGTTTTTTTCTATGCATTATAATATTTTTAACAACAGATAGAGTTTAATTCAGACCAGACAAGAGAGTTCAACCGACAAATGACTGCAAACATGTAATGTATCGGAAGCTAACAACGCAACAACAGCCTATGTATCGAGATTGGAAGCAAATTCTAAACTGTCATCAAGGGAAATGTCAACGTCTGAATCGGTGTTCTCAACAGTATCGGCACATTTTTCACTATCTTCTTCTCTCGGCCTAGGGGCTTGTTTCATTCTAGAAGCACCACTTCTCGCTCGCTTAAGCAAAGGCACGTTGTGCTTTATGTAGGCCAATCAGGAACAAAAGTGAGAGCTTGCCGAACAAACTGAACCTAATACGGAAATGCAACTAGAAATAGACCTGATTCACGTTTCTTTGATCGCATTAAGAGCGCTAAACGCGTCAGGTTCATTAAAAAGCAGTAATGAATATTTTTCCTTTTTTTCCATTTTTTTCCGACCCCTTAGGAAAATTTCCGGAAATTTTCCGGAAAATTTCCTTTTTTTCCATTGGAAATTTTCCATGGAACATCTCTATGTATATGTAGCTACGTAGCCAAATTAGCCAAAGAAGAGCGATGGCTAAAGGAGAGAATTTACCCCAAAATGCTATTTTAGGGACACGAATTTCTGGATCGAGTTGAGTTTTTCTTTTCACCTTTTAGTATTTTGATATTAGATTTTTTCGGATATTCCGGATTTTTTGAAACCAGTTTTTCGGATAACATAAATGCGTTTTCGGATTAAATCTAGCATGTAACTTTCTGCTGCAAATTTGACTATTCGAACCAAGTTGCTTGTAAAAAGTCGTCGAAAATCGTTAAAAATCGAAATTCTAGATTTAAAACTGCATTACAGGCAAAATAAATATGTCATTCAAGATAAAGCTCATCAACTGTTAAACCTTTAGACAACAGTACAGCTGTGTGATCCGGGGTCATTTCTGTGGCAACTAAGTTTAAAATTGTTGAAAGATGTAATAATGAAAAAATATCGAGCAGTATTATACAGCGGTGAGGAAAAATTGATAACATATTTGTTTTCTGATGATGTCTGACATACAAATGCGGGAAAATCATTAGTGTTCCGACGATATCAAAATTCGTCGATACTCGATATCGATATCGATATTTATAGTTATGCAAGAAAATCTGAAAATTTGAAAGAGTAAACTGCTCTCGCTGCTTATCAGTCAAGCACTGATGCAATCAGCGATCTGATATCAAATTAAGTAGAGAATCGCAGAAAAGGTAGTGGCCTTTCTGAAGCTCTTCAATGTAAAGGTTGACTCCTCAGGCCAATGCCCCACCCTCATTAGGCATAAATGAGCTCAGACAGAATAACTTATTTTAATCACAAATGAAACAAAAACCTTGATTTTAGACTGTTTGCTTACCATCCTTTCAACCACCCATAAGCCGGCAGTAAGCACCTCAGGATTTAAAAATTTACCACCCCTCAGCCTAAGTGCCTGCTTCTGCACCTGCTTCAAGTATGCAGAGTGAGCAGCTCTTCAGTATTGCTGCAGACATCTAAGAACCTAAGCATTGCTGTTTGAAAGCTGAGAATGCCGAGAAATTGAGGTTTCTGACATCTGAGAGCTATTATGCCACTGTTAGGATTTGACTATACCATCGATTTCTGAGTTGTCCAGGAAAAACTGCTTTTTTACTTTTCCAGAGTTAAATAAGCTTAGTGTCAGTTTTTGTTATTCCCTGCTTTTCCGCCCAAAAAATATCGAAAATATCGATGCAAAATATCGCGATATCGATATCGATATTGGAAAAAGGGTCGATATATCGACTTTTCGATATCGATATCGATATATCGTCGGAACCCTAAAAATCATGCATTTCTTTAAAAATTCAGCTGATTTTCTTGTTGCTACACACCGTAAAATGACAAATTTTGGACATTTTTTATGAACTACTTTCGGATTTTTCGGATATGTATATCCTCTGTTGTTTTCGGATATTCCAAAAATTCGTGTTTCTTTACTATTTTGATATTAAAATGTCGTGATTTCTCAGAGAAAATACAATAATTCAGTCTACACGGTGACAAACAATGTAACCCCCTCCCCTCAGTAAACTAAACTAAAGCATGACAGAAACAAGGAGAGTACCGATAAGTAGGACATTTTATTGGAAGTAAGCAAAGTTTATTCCCAGACACACACGTGTACATAGTAATAGAAACACAAAGTAACTATAAGTGCGATACAAGTCAAGGAAAAGGCGTTGAGTTAGCCATATTATAGCTGTTTTATAACCCAAGCCTATCTATTAGTAAAACAAGCAAGATCTAAGCGACTGACTGCCTCCTTAAAGATTTTGACAGATAGGGAATGGACCACATTATCAGGTAAACTGTTCCACATCGGGACAACTCTGCAAGCAAAGGAAAAATGTCTCATGTTTGACCGTGCTCGTTGAACCGATTGTTGTAGGGAGTGGCTATGAGCTACAGTTTGGGTTAGACATTGGCTGGCAGCCCGCATTTCGGGTGAGAGGGTGGTAATTTTTCTAATCCTGAGGGGGTTGAGGGGATGGTAAGCCAAAAAGTCTAATATATAGGGTTTTAGGCATATTTTTTGCTAAAATAGGCTATTCTGAGCTCGCTTACACCTATTCTAGGCATACTTTATCATAATATTCCATACAAAATTCTTCCTGAAAATTCCTGAGGGCGGGTAGCGGCGGTCTGAGGGGGGTAGGTCAGAGCCTGAGGGTGTCACCCTTCAGCCCCCTTTGCCAATGTCTTTTAGAGTGTGCCTGTCTGACCTCTCTGCTTGGCCGCCTTTAACAATAGGCCGCTGCCTTCCCTTCTGTTGTCTTCTGTGTCAAAAGTCGTACAAATTCTTATTCGCTAATGTCGACTTGCATTCAGTGTGGCTGTAAGATCTTTTCTGGCCCAGTAAAATGCGTGAGATGCTCCTTCTGCGGGGGAGCATTCCTGTGTCGGCCATGTTTTGGAAAGTCTTTGCTGGGACCGAGAGTGTCCGTCCAGTACTGTGATGAGGTCTGTGGTCTTGCACATAAAGCCAACTTTATTGCTCTGAATTGCCCAGACTGTTCCGACCTGATTGAGAGACTTCGCTCCAAAGAGATGGACCGTGACGACTGGCCATCAGTGGCTACGATGACTGCTCCCGGCCCTCCTGATGATGACTATTCTACTCTCTGCAGCAAAGTGTCATCCCTTGCCGATCAACTTGAAAAGGTGACAGCTGATCTGGAGAAGCTGTCCACTCACGCGATGAAGAGAACCTACGCATCTGTCTTGCAAACTGCCAGAAATGGCCTGCCTGTTCCAAACCCGTCTTCGTGCTATGACAAAGCGCACTCAGAGCTGGTGCGTATTTGTGACTGGGAACGAGAGATGCGAGAGCGTGAGCGGCGCAGTCTGAACCTTGTCATTAATGGAGTCTTCACTCGAGCGACAGACAGTAAGGACATCCCTGCACTAGTAAACGATCTGTTTTCTGAGCTGTCTATTGACTGCTTGAATATTATGAATATTCAGACTCTTGGTACAGACACGAATCGTAAGGTTGTGGTGGAATTGAAAGACCAAGTGACTAAACAGACCATCATGCAACGAAAAAGAAAGGCTCTGTCTGCAAAGGCCCAGTATGCATCTGTCTACATTGGTTGTGATCTGACGCCGTGGCAAGCTAAGAAAGCTTTTGATTTGCGGAAAGAATTGCGACTACGGCGGGAAAATGGCGAAACCGATCTCTTTGTAGACTATCGCACGCTCTGCATTCGGAGTGCTAAGACCAAAGCCTCCATTTGTTAATGTTTTTGTTCTTTGTTAACCTTGAGTTAGCACAGCGTATAGTCTAGATAAGTAGAGTAGATATAAGTGAAGTGTGTTTTAGGGCCGCATATTATGTCAGTCTCTGGCGATTTGTGGGCCCGTTGCCCAAGTGGTAGCAAAAGAGTAAATCTGTAAATCTAGTTTGGGGTGTTGTGTTATAGAGAAGGCCTCTTCGTATGACATCAATTATGCCGTGAAGCTTGTGGGTTTTTATACAAGCTCAACATTGAGTGTTCCATCTATTGGCGACACAAAGACGAGCAAAATAGGAAGCAAAAATGATTTTTCATCTTTAGGCTGTTCGCAAAGCCAATCGATGGAACACTTTGTTTGAGTTTGTGAGTATAAACCCCACGATTTTTAAAAAATCCGGCGACGGGGGGAGGGGGGTCTGGCGCCGGCCGGGGCGGAGGTGTGAGTCAAAATTTTGGGAGGGGGTTGGGCACTAAAGCGCTCAGAAATCGCAATTTTTTTACTAAAAATCGTCAAAAATCGCTAATTCGGGCCGAAATTCAGCTAAAACGTGCTGTTTTACAGGCGATTTTGGCAATTTTTTTGTCTGAAATTGCAAAAAAATCGCTAAAATTTGCTTAAAAAATTACTTGCCAGAAAAATCGGAAGGGGGGTCGGGAAAATCGTCTCGCGGACGGGGGCAGACCCCCCTGTTACATGTATGATGCTAGTACAGGTACTTCACCAAATTTTCCATAAAAGAAGTATTATTTAAGTTGCTCATGTTTGTACGTTAATTTTCCCACTTTTGCCTTAATTTGCATATTGATTAGAAAAGTTTCTGAGGCTTCAAATAAGCTTTTTTTTAAAAAATAGGGTTTTTTAATTTTTAACCTTGACAACTGTGATAAACCTACAATAAAATGTCCTACTTATTGGTACTTTCATTTTTTTCTGTCAAGCTTAGTTTGCTCTGGGCATACATGGACCGGAAAAATCCGGAGGGGGGTAGGAGGGGTTGGAGACCTCGGGGGGGGGGGGGGGGGGGTGCCCCCAAAAAAGGCCAAAAACGCCTATTTTGCTTTAAATAAGCGAAAATTTCCTCCCTCCGGGAGGGGGGTGGGTGGGGTAGGGAGGGGTATGGCCGGCCGAGGGGGAGGGGTATACCCATCCTAACCCCCCCGGCCCATGTATGGCTCTGGGGATGGGGATATCATTGCTTGCTTGGTGCCCAGTAGAACAATATAAAGCAAGGTAACTGTATAGTTCCCGGGCGTAAAATCAGAAGTAAATCTAGTGCGTTTAAAGGGTTCTCTTAATTTTGGAGGAAAGGAGGCATCTCTGGAGCGTGCTCTATGCTGATGCGTGTGTACATTTTCTTTTAAGCTTGGAAAACAGGCGGTCCTAATTTTTACACCTGGAAACTGTACCATTACCCAAAACTACGTAGTATTATTCAAATTAAAATTCAGTCGCATCCCTAAGACTGCTGGTTTTAGACTTGAGATGTAGATAGTCTACCAGTTGTGAGCAAAGATGAGTGCCCCACTTCCCCCAAAGCCGGCGCCGAAACCCGGCAGAATCAAAGTTTTCAGAGCTTCTTACAACTACACAGCGCAGCAAGTTAGTTTGTACTAGAGGGATGTGAACTGGCCCGAATGGGCATCCCTCACTTCAGCGAAACAGGACTATTGGGCGATGCCGATTGAGCGATTTTGTGGAACTATTGGGCAACAGAATTTCTTTGCAGTTTTTTATACATGTCTGTATGTCAACAGATTGACGCGAATCATCAGTTAACAACAAAATATCATTTCAACATATTAACAAGACAGCAATTTAGCTTTACCAGGTGACTCATGATCATGACCGATAAGCAGCTAGGTGTTTTTTAAAACGTTGGGATTTCGGCGCATGTCGCAGAACATAGTTAAAGGGTCAGATGAATGAATGAGCTACATCAAACTGGCGCTGTAAAGCACTGTGAGCTCGAGCAGAGCAGAAATCGAACCTGCGTTGTCGGTTCGGTTCAATTACCTAGGGCGCTGCATGCCCTCCAACAGCTCAGCTACAACACTAGGTATCTAATTGGTACTGACTGGTGTACTAATTCGCGGTATACTAATCATTTTGTCGCCCAATAGTACCACCACCAAATCGGCGTTGCCTAATCGGCATCACCCAATCAGCGTTGCCCAATAGTCCTGTACCGCACTTGAGGGTCCGCAGTACTGGAGAAAAGGTGCCCGTGCACATCTCTACTCTAGTTTGTGCTGTTTGCGGTTGAAATTCACACAAACACACTGATTCTGTCTATAGCCGGATGAGCTGTCGTTTCATGAAGGAGACATTCTCTATGTAACCGATGAGGCAATGCGCGATGTGAGCGGTTGGTGGCAAGCCAGGTGTGGAACCCGGACCGGACTGGTGCCTTACAATTACAGTAGGATAATCTTACCAATTTAATGTTGCTGTTCTCTACACGCATCATACAGGTTGTCCGCCAGCACAGTTGTGTAGTGGTTTATACCGCAAAAGTCACTGCGTGTGACATCGTGCGCTGATCCACTCGGCGGGGCAAGTTTCTTGCCGCAACAAGTTGGTTGTTGGCACAAAGTCCCACCCTGACCACCTAAAGCTGGTTACAGCGAGTATGTAAATGGCAACCGACTGAATCTGCCTAAGCACCAAAAGCCGCAATCCAAAGCATGCTTGTATTGGAGGAAGAGAACATCGACATCAGGAGCTGTCTGAGAGACCAGCAATAAGGCCTATACCGGTTTAGATCAGGTTGCCGGGCGGCCGTTGGGAGCTGACAGCACCATGGAGTCACCGCGCCAGGCGCTCTCTTGGCAAAACTGGCACCCAACAGCATGGCTAGGAGTGGCTTGGCAGTGAAAGAAGGGCACAGCGTCCGAGATTACTATATCTGGGTTCGCGAAATTGACCGCGCAGGTCTGGCCAGCAAAATAGAAAGACAACAGTGACGACTCACATACATGTAACAGGTTATCCACTGAACGGGGAGGGTGTTGGGATAGGGGGTCTGAGCCCAAATTCTAGGTAGTGCGTTGGGCACTCAAAAATCGCAAAAAATCGCTATTTTTCGGCTAAAAAATAGTAGAAAATAGTTAATTTTGGCTCAGATACAGCTAAAAGGTGCTGTTTTACGGGCGATTTTGGTAATTTTTGTTCCTGAAATTGTAAGAAATGGCAAAATTTGCTCAAAAATTACTTTCCATAAAAATCGGAGGGGCCGACAAAATCGTCTCGGGTCTGGCCTAAGTCGGGTGGGGGGCAAACCCCTGTTACATGTAGGACTACTCATCTTTTCAAGCTGTTCATGGTGCCATTAAAGCGAATGCTCGGTATTGAGCTCGTGAGTATAAACCAACAATAAAATGTCCTACTTATCAGCATACATGGGCTGGACAAATCCGGAGGGGGTCTGTAGACCTTGGGGGAGGTCCTCGAAAGGTGTTCAAAAAACGCCTGTTTTGCCTTAAATAAGCGAAATGTTTCTCTCTCCGGAAGGGGGGCCGGAAGGGGGTATGCGGGCCCCTAACAAAAAATGCGGTTGTTGCTGGCCTGATCAGTTGATTTTGAGACGGTTGTTAAAACTGCAATATTGTTTAAGTTTCGGAACAAGCTGAGTCCATCGACTTTCCCTTGCATGAGGCAGCGAAGCGAGGCAACATGGAGTTTCTACAGGAATGCCTTCACAATCAGGTCAGCTCTCAGTCTTAAGGAAACAAGTCATCTGTCCTAGATGGAGGAGTATTATAACCCAAAATGCTGGTGGAATAGTTGGCATATAGACTAAAGGCTCCTATCAAGAATAAATAATGAAGGATCCAGAATGATGCACTCAATGGCCGGCTGGCCTGCCATGCACTGTGCTAATATTTCTGTGGAGATCACGAATTTCTTGAATGTAGGGAACACAGAAACCCGTCAAACTTGTAGCTCCATCAACTAAACAAAGACTGGTGGATGAGTACACAAGAGATGGTCGACTTGGCCGTCAAGGTCGATCTAGATCTAATTCTCTGGTTATGTTGTTTATTCAAGAAAGATAGAAACGTCCAAAGCAATAGCAAGCAAAGACAAGGCACAGGCCAGGCCGGGCCGGTTTTCTGGCTACACATCCAGTCTTGCTCATCGTTACATAACATGACCACAGTTGTTAAAAAAAATTTTTGAAGGCCAAACATTTTTGCTTTTCTTTTTAAAAATTTAAAAAAATTTTTTTTTGAAAATCGTCTTAAATGGGTCCAGCATGCTAGTACAGATACTTACAACAAATTTTCCACTTTTGCACCTTAAGTCAGTTGAGAAACCTGTTCGAAAACGACAATACAGCTCTAAACACTGCCTGTAACTGCATAATTTCACCGAAAATTGTCTTTAGAGGCACTTCTAGGTGAATCCTAAAGAAGCATTTCTTACACAGTCACTGTTGGGCTCAATGCAAAAGAAGTATTACGCATGTTGCTGGATAAAATGTTGGCTGCTTCCAAAGAATTTACAATAAATTGCATGTATGTACGTGAATTTTCCCACTTTTCGCCTTAATTTGCATATTGATTTTTCAAAAAAAAATTTTTTTGAGCCTTCAAAAAATAGCTTTTTTTTTTAAAATAAAGTCTTTTTTTTTAAAATTTTTTGACCCTAACAACTGTGAACATGACCATACGAAAGGAAACCAATCGTAGCTGGCTATCGAAACCTCTGCAAGCTTCTACTGCAATCTATTTTTGCGAGACTAGACTTAAATGATGGTGTGCAGTTCAGTTTTTGCCATAACAACTCTACACCAGGGACCCAGCAAATGAGTTCGGCTGAATAAAACAACAAATATATATGATAGGTAGTATGTCATCAAAAGCAATCACAACAAAATCAATTACTGATGACCAGACTCGCTCGAGTAACGATATCTTAAAACGGCTGCGATCGATCAGAGGAATTTTTTGGAATTTAGGTGCAGGGTGTCTCAAAAAAAATGATCACATTTCTTTTTACTGCCATTTCCGTAAATTTTGACCAAATAGGCTGAAATTTGGACCATAGGTGCCAAAAGTTGGGCAATTTTATGTGTTAAAGTTTGGTGCACTAGGCTTGACTCAATCCTGAGAAATTTCGAAAAAATTTCAATAGTGAAAGGCGGTCACCGAGGCCGCGTCAGTGGCTCAGTGGGTAGCTCGCTGCCTCTGAGTCACGGCGGCCGCTGCATCCCTAGTGGTTGTAGTGGTTCATCCTCTCGGCGTGGCAAGTTTCTTGCTGCAGAGTTGGTCGTCGGCACAAAGCTCCACCCAGGCCACCGAAAACTGGTTACAGTGAGTAGGTAAATTGGGAACCAACTGGATCTGCCGTTGCACCGAAAGCCGCTCCTAAAAGCATGCCGCGTTGGAGGGAAGATCAACGACGTCAGGAGCCGTCTGAGAAACCAGCATTACGGCCTATACCGGTTTACTCCTCCTCGGCCGGGCGGCCGCTGGGAGCTGTCAGCACCATGACGTCACCACGCCAGGCACTCTCTTAGTACCTGGCGCCCAACAGCATGGCTTGAGTGGCTTGGCAGTGAAAGAAGGGCAAACGTCCGAGATGACGATATAAGGGGCAACGAAATGGACCGTGCAGGTCTGATCGTAGGGCCGTAATTTGTACGACCCCCCCGCCAGATCGGATCGGATCGGCGGTCACCGAAAAATGGAAACATTTCCTTTTCCTATATCTTTTCTAATTTTTGACGGAATTGGATGAAATTTGGAGTGTAGACGCAGAAGTTCAGGATAATTCGTGTGTAAAAAGTAGACGCATGAACTCCAACGCTATCGTTAGAGTTTAGGCGATAATGTAATGTAACGTTTTTTTCGGTGACCGGCTTTTGGTATTGAAATTACTAAATTTCACTTTTTTGTAATTTCTCGAGAATTGGTCAAGCCTAGTGCACCAAATTTTAACACACAAAATTGCCCGAGTTTGGGCACCTATGGTCCACATTTCAGCCTATTTGGTCAAAATTTGCGGAAATGGCAGTGAAAAGAAATGTGATCATTTTTTCGGAAACCGGCTTTCACTATTGATTTAACAAATTTCACTTTTTTTGAAATTTCTCGGGAATGAGTCAAGCCTAGTGCACCAAACTTTAACACAAAATTGCACGAGTTTTGGCACCTATGGTCCAAATTTCAGCCTATTTGGTCAAAATTTGCGGAAATGGCAGTAAAAAGAAATGTGATCATTTTTTTGAGACACCCTGTAGTATAGATGCGAGGACGCAGGCAGGCAACAAGTTCCAGATGGCAGCAGTGCTGTAGGTAGAAAAAGGCAGCACCAGTTGTGGCTGTGCGTGCCGCCACCAAAACCTGGTACTCGTTGTGTCCTAAACGACTGCTTCGGCAGAAGTCCGAACAGGCAAACCACGCTAGCTCTGGGAGCATAGCGAATGTGATGGTAATACCGGTAGAAAAGCCTAGAAAGGATAGTCTGATAAAGATTATGTAATTAATGGTAAGCGGTAGTATAGAAGAGTGGCGGTAGCGATAAGTTTGACCGTCCAGTGCATTACTTCTCTGAAACCATGTTGCACTGGTATAAAGCGCTTGCGTTTTTTCGTCACCCCTCGCGAAATATTGGCAAAGCGCTCGGGAGGCCAGCCGGCCGTTGAGTGGAGCATTCTTGCTCCTTTATTATATTCTTGCCATACATGTAACAGGTCATCCGCTGAAGGGGAAGGGGTGTTGGCGCCGGCCGGGGGGTCTGAGCCAAAATTTTGAGAGGGGGTTGGGCACTAAAAAACGCTCAAAAATATAAAAAATCGCAATTTTTTGGCTAAAAATCGTCAAAAATCGCTATTTTTGCTGAAAGACAGCTAAAAACTGCTGTTTTACAGGCGATTTTGGCAATTTTTGTGTCTGACATTGCAAAAAATCGCAAAAATTTGCTCAAAAAATTACATACCAGAAAAATCGTAGGTGGGGTCGGCAAAATTGTCCATCTGGCGGGGGTCTGGCCTAAGTCGGGTGGGCGGCAGACCCCCTGTTACATGTATGATTCTTGCTCCCATTTGTGTTAGGTTAGAAGAACGCCTAAACTCTTCCATTTGGTGCACAATAATAACCCTTTTGTGCAGACGAACATCTGAAGTGTTTAGGTGTCAGCGAACGCCCTTGATAAATCAGGGTCAACTGCTCTCTATTGGTCAGCCCACAGTGGTCAGCTAGACATTATGAAGGTGCTGTTGACTCAACCTCGATTGGAGGTCAATGCTCAGGTATTCTCTGTAACACTCAGGCAAATAAAATATCAGCATAATGGAAATATACAGGGTGATTCACATATCCCACCCAGTTTCGCAAGCTCAGAACTTTTTTGTTTGTGGACCGAATCGGCTGATTTTTATGTATGATATGTGGATATACTTTGCATTTTGCTGTTTAAGAGTCAGTCTCTGGACCAGGGGGGGTCCGACCGGCGGTACGCTACTATTAGGCGAGGCCGATTAGGCGATGCCGATTAGGCGACGCCGATTAGGCGATGGTACTATTAGGCGACAAAAAACATTAATAGATAATAATAGTACAACTCGTTAACTTATAGCTAACGAAGCCACCTGTCCTGACTGTTTCTAACTCAGATCCTGGCACTTGCCCCTATTCCCCAGCTTGCGTCGAGCACGCGAGCGGCCGTCCGGTCGGCCACATATTTTTTTGGGTTGCTATGTTCATTAACGCACTTCGGATGCACGTCGCACCAATAACTTTGCGGAAGCAGCTCACAGAGTTTCGCAGCGAGAATTTGATGCGGCGCGTCCATCCATCTGGCGCTTTATAAAATGTTCTGCGACATGCATACATGGGCCGGAAAAATGGGTTGGGGTAGTCAAAATCCGAAAATTTGAGGGTGGGCCTGCCGGTTTGAGGGAGGGCCGCGGCGATTTTAGTGTGTGGGGGGTCAGGAACAACAGTCGGCTTCAGGTTGGTGGGTGGGGTCGTTTGGGAGGTAGAGCCCAAGTTTAGGTGTGGGCAACCCCCCCCCCCCCGGACCCCATGCGGTCCACGTATGGCGAAATGTGCAGAAATGTTTTCTACTCTACTAATGAGTGCTCAGTGAGTTGGAATTTATCCATCCATGGTGTTGCACTTATTTTTTAAATTAGTCCTTGAAATTGCTTTTCTATTTTGTCAAATTTTGTTTTAATTGCTGTTGTGCTGTTTGCATTGTTGTACTATGTTTTAGTGGTAACCTATGTTGCCATACGGACTTATAGAAAAAAATTATTTCTGTCGCCTAATAGTACCGTCGCCTAATAGTACCGCTAAATCGCCTAATCGGCGTCGCCTAATCGGCATCGCCTAATCGGCATCGCCTAATAGTCCTGCTTCGTCCGACCGGAACAAATCTCAAAATATGATGGGCGCCATCAAGCTCAGCGCACGTACCGACGTGTGCCTTTACCGATCCGGTCGCGTTACCCACCGTTCGATAGGTCTTTGCGTTGGCTTTCAAATGAGCTAAGCAGCGCCGTCATCCAACCATGTTTGCGCGCGAAATTCAAATTTTAGCGACTCGGCTCTATTATTTGATTTTATACCTAAACGGGAAACGTTGCCATTTTTGCAATTTTGATCGTAGGTCAATGCACCAACCGTCAAACGACGCAGCGTAACGAGATCTACAGTTTCCATGCATCGCCATCGTTCTACGCCTTCCGGCGCCAACACTAGATGTCTGAGAGTGAAGCAGTCGAATTTGGCCGTTTTTGCCACTTATTCCGGAGTAGTTTTCAGGCCATAGTTCACTTCGCGGTTGACAGATTTAGCTGGTTTATGCACGAAAACACTCCTAATTGAACGCAGAGTGCTAATAACACAACTGGGGGGTGGAGGGTGGGAAAGGGAGAAGGTGAAAAAAATGGGATAGTAGTGTATTGTGGTTTTTGTTTTTTGTGTGGGGGTTTGTTGTGGGGGGGGGGTGTGTGGTAGATGAATGTTGGGTTGGTAGTGTTATGGGGAAAAGAGATGATGGGATGTTGGGGGGGGGGGGGGGGGGGGGGGTGTTTGGGGGTTGGGTCTCTGGACCAATCGAGTCTTAGAATTCAGACCCAAAATTGAAACTTTGGCCTAAAGAGCTGTAAGTTGGTACACTAATACATATTGATAGGTTTTGTAACCACCGGAAAAGGATTTCCCGATTTGACGCTCCAGTCCCGAGATACAGCCGTCTGAAAATCGGCTCACTTAACTATGGGTCAAAAATTTCGAACTTGAATTTCTATCCTGCTAAAAACAGTTGGGACCTACCATTTGGGGATTACCTTGCTAAAAGCAGTTGGGACCTAGAATTTGGGGATTTTACGTAACTTTTAGAGTACTTGAAGTATTTTTGGTCGGTTTTCGATTTTGACGAAAAAATTTTTTTCGCCCCCTTCCCGCCCCCGTAGCTCGTCTGGAACCCCCCCCCCCATGAGTGTTTTTTATTTCAGATTATTGTAGCGCCATTTGTTAGCTACAGATTGTAGGCAAGCACGATAGCCCACGGCCCGGGGTTTTGGAGTAAATTGACTTCAAATGGCTGAAAATCGCATTTTTTTCCAGTTTTACGGTGAGACAAAATTTCGAACTTGAATTTCTTTCCTTCTAATAACAGTTGAGACCTAGAATTTGGGGATTTTACGCAACTTTTTGAGTACTTTAAGAATTTTTGGTCGGTTTTCGATTTTGACTCGTTCATTGCCCAGTGCCGGCATTCCTGTTGCTAAAGTGGATGAAGTAGATATTTTGCCAGTCTGAAGCACCGGTTTTTCTTGATCAAAGTTGTTCCTCTACAGAAGTTTCTGGTGTTGAGATGGTTCAGGAGGACAAACAAGCATTGCTTGAAGATTTGAGAAAGCTTTCATTTGATGATCATCTGTCACAGGCGCAGAGTGCACAATTATGACAGTTGATTCTTCGATATTTGCCTGTTTTTGCTTCACATCGTCGTTTTGCTACAGGTCGTGCAGTTGGGGTCGAACATTTGATTGAAGTCCAGGGTTTGCCTATTAAACAGAAACGTCGAGGCCTCTCACCGGACCAGATGTAGAAGATAAGGAGGTGGATGAAATCGAATGTTGGAGGAAGGAGTCATTCAACCTTCTCGATCTCCATGGGCGAGTCCCACTGTCTTGGTATGAAAGAAAGATGGTACAATATGCTTTTGCATCGATTATCAGAAGTTGAATGCCATTACTGTGAAGGACGCATATCCAACACCAAATATAGATGATCTGTTGTCTTTAGCTGGGCGCGCAAAGTATATCACGTTATTAGACGCTATCTCAGGTTATTGGCAGATTCCTATGGCTGAAGAGTCAACCCCGAAGACAGCATTTACAACTCTGAAAGGTCTCTACGAATTCGTGGTCATGCCATTCAGCGCCACAAATACAATGGCTATATTTCAGCGCTACATCTCGTCTATATTGGAAGGTCTGGATTTCGCGGAAGTATATGTCGATGATATCCTTGTGGCTAGTTCTACCTTTGAGGAGCATCTCAGACACTTGGAGGTTGTGTTTCAGCGTTTACTGCATTTTCATCTTCGCCTCAAGTTGCCTAAATGTCACTTTGCGCAATCCAAAATCACGTATCTTGGTTTCGATCTAGAAGACGGTCGTTTACTACCCACAGCTAAATGTGTTTCTGCCATACAAGACTTTCCCATCCCTCAGGACCTCCGATCGCTACAGAGCTTCACGGCCGTTTTCAACTATTGTCGACTATCTGTTCCAAATTTGGCTACTATCGCTAAACCCCTGTATCACCCATTCAAGTGGTCTACTAATGTCAATGCAGCGTTTCAAACTCTTAAGGACTCCATCGCTCAATGTGTTGCACTTCACTTTCCATTGACCAATAAGGATGTCGATGAGGTACAGTTTCTGCTGCAGACTGACGCTTCTTTGGTTGGTATTGGTGCCGCTCTTTATCAGATATTACCACAAAATCAGCAGGTCCCTTTGGCTCTCATCTCTCATACACTCAAGGGCCGTGAGCGCCGACTGCCTATCATTTATCGGGAGTTACAAGGTGTGCCTTGGTCTCTGGAGGAGTTAGACCACATCCTGAAAATGTCAACTGCTCCGATTATTGTTCAGACTTATCACAAGCCGCTTTTAGCAGCCCAGAAACTCTGGAAAGATTCGCCCCTAATAATGAAATCGATTTTGACGAAAAAAAATTTTTTTCGACCCCCTTCCCGCCCCCTAGCTCGTCTGGAACCCCCTATGTGTTTTTTTTATTTCAGATTATTGTAGCGCCATTTGTTAGCTACAGATTGGTGCCAAACAGATAGCCCACGGCCTGGGGTTGGAGTAAATTGACTTCAAATGGCTGAAAATCGCATTTTTTTCCAGTTTTACTGTGGGACAAAAATTTCGAAGTTGAATTTCTTTCCTTCTAATAACAGTTGGGACCTAGAATTTGGGAGTTTTACGTAACTTTTAGAGTACTTTAAGAATTTGGGTCGGTTTTCGATTTTGACGAAAAAATGGCTGAAAATCGCATTTTTTCCATACTATGGTCCAATTTAGACTTAAAAATTTAGAGGGTTTAGGGGAAACTCCTGTCATCCCCCTAGCTGGTCCGAACCCAGCCATTTGGAGTCAATTTACTCCAAAACCCCGGGCCGTGGGCTATCGTGCTTGGCACCAATCTGTAGCTAACAAATGGTTCTACAATAATCAGAAATAAAAAAACACACGTAGGGGTTCCAGATGAGCTAGGGGGCAGGAAGTGGGGCGGAAAAAATTTTTTCTCAAAATCGAAGACCGATCCTAAATTCTTAAAGTACACTAAAAGTTACGTAAAACCCCCAAATTCTAGATCCGAACTGCTTTTAGCAGGAAAGAAATTCAAGTTCGAAATTTTTGTCCCACGGTAAAACTGGAAAAAAAATGCGATTTTCAGCCATTTGAAGTCAATTTACTCAAAAACCCCAGGCCGTGGGCTATCGTGCTTGGCACCAATCTGTAGCTAACAAATGGTGCTACAGTAACCGGAAATAAAAAACCCACATAGAGGGGGTTCCAGATGAGCTAGGGGGCGGGAAGGGGGTCAAAAAATTTTTTTTGTCAAAATCGAAAACCGACCAAAAATTCTTGAAGTACTCTAAAAGTTACGTAAAATCCCCAAATTCTAGGTCCAAACTGTTTTTAGCAGGAAAGAAATTGAAGATCGAAATTTTTGTCCCATAGTCAAGCGAGCCGATTTTCAGACGGCTGTATCTCGGGACTGGAGCGTCAAATCGGGAAATCCTTTGCGGTGGTTACATAACCTATCGATATGTATTAGTGTACCAACTTACCAGCTCTGTAGGCCAAAGTTTCAATTTTGGGTCTGAATAGGACTGGCTGACTGGCTGAGACTCGATTGGTCCAGAGACTGACTCTTAAAATTTCAGCTTATTTCATCCAACATTGGCTCTAAATATATTTGGATTGTGCGCGATTAGGCTAGTGTTTGAGTGTTGAACAGATTCTTAAACCATAGTGGGTTGACGCTTTATTCACTTTTCAACAGAAACCCACATTTTTAGCAGTTGTGATAGCATTTTCGGTGAAGGAACATGTAAAATGCGCTGTGCAGTTTGAGTGGACCAAAAGCACTGAGATTGTTCCACCTGCAAATTGGGATAGAACGCTAGCCTCCAAGAGATACCAGCATCCGCTGGTGGCATGAATGGCTGATCGAAGAGGGCAGTCTGTCCAACAAGATTCGGAAAAGCGTCCACCAACCAGCGTGGTGGGTGGAATACCACCAGCGGCTGTAGAAAGTGATTGAAAACAGTGACCACCACGTTGAAGTGCATAACTAGTGACGTAGTGCATCGAATTTGTTGAAATTTGAAACATTAAAATGCGAAGTGTGTCCACACATCATATTAAAAAATCAGCCGATTCGGTCCACAAATAAAAAAGTTGTGAGCTTGCGAAACCTGGCGGGATATGTGAATCACCCTGTACTACTGTAAAGCATGCATGTAATAGGGGGTCCTCCATCCTACTTAGGCCGCACCTCCTCCTCAGATTTTTCGGGCAAGTAATTATTATTGTTCAGCAAATTTATGCAATACTTCAGACGCTAAAACTGCTAAGTCGCCTGTAATCCGATGTGGCGGGTCGTACGACGGGCCCCAAACCCCCTCGTACATATATGGTGTAAATGGATTATTTTGAGAATAAACTCGGTGACACGGCCTTACATGCTGCCGCCTGGAAAGGACACACAGCCTGCGTTCAGTGTCTGCTTGAAGCAGGTAGAGTTGGCCTTTCGTTCAAGCATAGTTTTCTTAGTGATAGCGCTAGGTAAACTCTTAAATCTAGCGTTGAGTAAATATTGTTAGCGCAACAGACCTCTGTTCGACTGTGCAAGGGAAAATGTCAGTTAAGGTGGATTCATACTCGTGTAGAAAAAGATGGCCAGACGACTTTTCTGCAGGGCGACTCATTTGTAATATACGCACCAACGCGCCACGCCAGGTGTTGTTGCAGGCGGAGGATGTGACGTGGCGTGTTGGTGCGTTTATTACAAATCAGTCGCCCTACAGAAAAGTCCTCTGACCATCTTTTTCTACACGAGTATGAATCCGCCTTTAGTGTAGGCTGTCGTGATGAAGTTATTAGTTTGTCTTGCAGGAGCGAACGTGATGCTACAAAACAAGGAGAAAAAATTAGCAGCAGATCTAGCCTCCAGCGCCGAAACGGCAGCTGTGCTTAAGCGAGCATGTAAGCACTTTTTTTAAAAAAAGCTAAACCCCTTTTGTGTGACTAACTTTAAGCGAAGTAACTGTTTTTAGCGATGACTCAAAACATTGCCACCTGTGAGGACTACGCGTCTTCCGATGATGAATACAGCGACTAAACTTGTGCCTTTATGCTTTTATCAAGAATGTTCTTGCTTTTATCTATATTACGTTCGTATGTTCAAACTGAGCGTGCCAGTGGCAAAGCTACATAATCGCAGTAATTATTACACTATTTTGTATGTCTTGTAATAATGGCCGAAGGGGCTAAAGTCAGTATCCAGTTCGATCAAAAGCATACATGTAACACGGGGTCTACCCCCATCCGACTTAATCCAGATCCACCCCACCCACCCCCCGAGATGATTTTGCCGCCCCCTCCGATTTTTCTGGCAATTTTTTACCAAAGTTTTGCGATTTTTTTGCAATTTCAGACACAAATTGCCAAAATCGCCTGTTAAACACATATTTTAGCTGTATTTGAACCGAAATTAGCGTTTTTGACGATTTTTAGCCGAAAAATTGCGAGTTTTTAGCGGTTTTTAGTGCCGAACCAAAAGTCCCCTTCGTTCATGGTCTTGCATTATCTTCATTTCGATTCATTCCGGTTTCTTATACTGTAGCTTATTCTGTTTTTAAGCCGCCTGATTATTTGTTCCACTGTGTCTGCCTATCTATGCGGTTGTGTAAAAACGGGTAAGCGACCGTTGAGCATTGTGATAAAGCTTGCACTTAACCGTAATCCTCATCTCAGAATTTACTGTTTTCCTGTGGTGGAACAGTGCAGACAGGACCTTCCTTTGCTGCTTGTACAACAGTCAGTCACTTAACGCCGTTTATGGTACCGACACCATATATGGTACCGGTACCGAGGGTAGTGGTATGGTACCATATATGGTGCCCCCACCTTCGGCGACTGTGGTGGTACCATATATGGTACCCCTACCCATGGTCATGGGTGCCGGTACCATATATGGTACGAAATCTCAACAGAGTTACCGGTAACAACGCGAAGGTAGGGGTACCATAAACGGCGTTAAGTGCCTGACTGTACAAAGAAAGGTATTCCATTTTCTGGTTGTTGTTTATGTCTGGCTTACTCATTAGTAGGTGGTACTGATTTAATTATAATTAACTGCGCGGACTAGAAAAGTACGAAATCAACAACATAACTAGAGTGCGAACCGTAGCTGAAAAACCCAATACTTGCATAGCTGAGCCAAAAATTACATTTCAGTGAACAGGTACATTCAAGTGATGCAGGCAGGATCTTTTGCAATGTGATCAAAATTTTGAAGAGGCCTGATTGGGTCAATTCCGAACCACGGCAAAAAAATTAGAAAAAAAAGACTTCGAGAAAGGCATTCTGAGTGCAAAATTAACAGTTTTAGTACTCAATAATTTGTAATTCAGTAGTGTTTCTTATTTTCGACGAATTCTTTTCCTGAACTCGGCCGGAAACGGTGTACCACCCCCAGCCCTGGGTAAGTACGTACATGTGTATGGTACTGGTACATTCTGTATCGGTAGAAATGGCACAATTTTTATTTTAGATAAGAACAGGGAAATTAATCAGTTCTTAGAAAAGCAGACATTATAAGAAATTCTACTAACTTTTAGTTGATTGACGCAAAAACAGCTTCCTAAACCTAATCATCGATCAACTTTTTTTTCTAGATTATTCTTCAGGTCAACGTCGATTTTTTTATTTCGAGAGGTCCTAATTAGTATTGGGGGACAAAAGCCCAATCAACACCAGTTCGCACTCTAAACATAACACATCTAGCAAAGAATCTAAACCAACAAATAAGATGTCTCATAAGCGAACCAGCAGAAACTCAGAAATCTATAGTTGATAACTTCAATACGCTACTGTTTTCTATGTTTTCTAGTGTCTAACCATACCAACCCACCCCTACACTGGACGATACTGAAATTTCTACCAGCCAGTATTGGGACATCTTGTAGTAGAACGGTAGACACAAAAAATCAAGCGACCAGCATAGAAAGCCAGGCTGCAATTAAGGTCAGACCGCCGTAGGGTGCCAGTTTACGTATATCTTCTTTTCCAGTCAGCGCATAGTGGTAGCAACTGCCACAGAACAACGTCATACCCACTGTGAGCAGAGACCCAGTCTGAAGTAAAAAAACAAGTGTCTAAATAATCATACATGTAACAGGTCATCCGCCGAAGCGGGAGGGGGGTGGGGGTGTCTGGCGGCGGCCGGGGGTTTGAGCCCTAATTTTGGAGGGGGGATATGGGTACTAAAAATGCTGAAAATCGAAAAAATCGCAATTTTCGGCTAAAAATCGTAAAAAATCGCTAATTTGGGCTGAAAGTGCTGTTTTGCAGGCGATTTTGGCAATTTTTGGGTCTGAAATTGTAAAAAAAATCGCAAAAATTTGCTCAAAAAATTTCTTGCCAGAAAATCGGATGGGTCCCCATGGTCTGCGGCCCATTCGGTCCAGATTGCTTGAGCGCGTGCGTTATTGGTGCGCGCGCATTAAACTAAAGCGTCGGGGCTCAGGCAACACATGCGGCGCACACAGTAGCGAGCCGGGCGCAACGCGAACGGTTATAATTAGGCTTCATATTTGCAAATTCAGATAAACATAATTCTATTCGTTTTGTGCACAATAAAAATCTAACAGTGTCAACTTTCAGCAATAAACGTACGGGTATTGAAACAAACAATAAACAGCTACATACAGTACGTACAGCTGGATTACTTATCCGTCTGCTCAGGCGACAATTCAGCAAGCAAATGTTGCATTTTGTCCATGTAATTCAAAATCTTTGAATCGATTTCGGAGACGGTAGACGGCGCCATATTGGAAGCGAGCCAGAGCTCAAGCTCGTTTTTGTAGTGTTGAATCCATTCATCAAGGCGTTGGTATTTGGGGTCTCTTCGTTTGGGTTTGCCTCCACGCAGCAAGTGCTCAATCTCACAGAGATCGAGGTGGTGCTCCTTCTGAAGGGTGGGCATAAGAGCTCGCAGCGGCAAGTGCTCTCTTACGATCGACTCATTCAACTTGTTATGAAAGCCCTCGGCCGCGTTTGTGGTTTTGAAACTGCCACGACTTTCTAAAAATTGTTTGTTCGCTGCCAAAATTTGTCTATCTATCTCATCCGTACCTCGTTCACGTCAGGTTCGCAGGCTGAAGAATGCCCGACCAGCGGGTCTTTGGTTATTCGATCATTGCTGACTGTGACAATCGCAACTTTGTTGTCACCTATCTTTCTCTGAACGCGTTTGCAGCCAACACAACCATAACGAGTTCCAGACTTCAGCACATCTTTCTTTGAAAAACTGTAGGACTTTCCGTTTCCAGCGGAACATACAAGCATTAAAACTCCTCTCTCAGACCGACGCGAAAAATTTGCCGTCCCAAAGTCAGCCATCCTTACACTAACAGACCAGTTTACTTTGCGCATTCAACCGGTCAAAGGCTATATTGACGTCTAGTGTGAATAATCTCTCAGGTCAGTGTTTGTTTCAATTGACCGGCGGCGAAGGATTTATTCCAGCTCCCTATCTCTGCCGTCTGCTTTAATTTATTCGGCATGCCAGTTCCCTCTTTCTGCCATTCTGCTTTAAATAGCGCGCCTTTGTCTCGCAACGAGGTCCTGATCTCGCGGCCGCTGAGTAATTGCATCGGCGCGCCGTGCATTAAACTAAGATCTGGACCGAATGGGCCGCAAATCGTCCCCATCCGGGGGGGGAGGTCTGGCCTAAGTCAGGTGGGGGGGCAGAAGACCCCCTGTTACATGTATGCTAAATATAGCTGAATTCTTCTTTACTCTTTCTTACCTACATTTCTCAGAGGCCCCCCAAAATTATGTCTTAGCTTTGCCTAACCCGAGACCTGCTGGGTGAAAGAGCCAGCAGATTTGATTATTATTTTTGCTTACCAACAAGGGTCGACCACACAACGGAGAAGCCAACAATACAGCGCTGTGTACCAGATGCATTCGGTTGCCGGTGTCAAAGGCGAATTTTCGCTGAGCCGACACATCCTCCCGGTTGCGCAGAGCTGCAAAATAAGCCGCAGATAAAGCCCGGTTCACACCTGCCTGCACTATGAACTTCAGTCTATGTCAGTCCAGGCGTTTTGTCCGTACTTGGCTATTCGCCAACCTTGGTTAAACGGGAGACGCCCAGTTCGCCGCGCCCGGTTTGCCGCGGCCGGTTTGCCGCGAGCCGGTTCGCCGCAGGGTTATACCGCCGCGGACCGGTTCGCCGCAGATTAATAATTTTTAAATTCGGTTTAGCAAGCATGCATGGCAATGTGTAGACATATTTATATATTTTCGATCATAAATCATCATACGCACTGCGCACGAGAACAGAAACATAACAGTTACACACAAAGCGAATTGATAACAAAATTAATAATTGATAAAAATTTGACGAATCTACCGTATACAGTATCACGCAACTGTTGGGATTTGCGGAGACCCGAAACGTGAAAACGTCTGTATGTATGTGTTGCAAAAATTTTAGAATACCGACCATCAATTAACTTCCAAATCGTAGGATGGTGCATTTGCAGCATTGCTTGGATGTGCCGATGGAATGCCTCTACTTTGTTATTGTTGCGCTCGACTTCATTCAGGGTTCTTTCGTACACGTTACAGATTTCTACTGGCTACTTACTACTACTACTGGCGTCGACCTCCGCACTGCCTTCCGATGTAGTTGTCTTCGATATAATCCAAAACAGGTTCAACGGCTTCATCGAGTTCCTATTGTGTGGAGTCTTGCTTTGCAGTCATTTCTAATCCGACATCTCCAGAACTTTCTGTCTCCATTGGCGGTGTTTTGATCGAAGATAAAAACATGGCCTTCATGAAGGAAAGTTTTGCCGTCTCGCTTTGTGGTTAAACGCTCCGCCGCCATAATCAGCAATCCACAACGTGTGGCGAAAAGCATAGCTCTTGGGAGGGCCGCCTCCCAGTTCAAACGCAGGTAGAATTGCAGAGCCTTATGATAATTTTGGCCTGGCTTTATAATATACCAGTCCCGACATGCTGTACATTACGTACTACACACTACCACATTCTCTTCACACACTAAGCTTCCATGTACGCTTGCTAAACCGAATTTAAAAATTATTATCTGCGGCGAACCGGTCCGCGGCGGTATAACCCTGCGGCGAACCGGGCGCGGCGAACCGGTCGCGGCGAACTGACCCCAACCCTGGTTAAACAGGGTCCGTCAAAATAAAACATCCCAGCAGACTTTTTGCTGTAGCAACCGTAAATCTGAACCGATTTTAATGAATCCTTTTTTGAATGAAAGATAAATAAATTCTTGGAAGGTCGGTGAAATTTTCATTACGATACGCTGTGTGGTTCCTGAGATACTTGCTCTCAAAATCAAAACATTGGCAGTGAACAAGAGGGACTCCTATGCAGTTTACAATAAAACAGATTCTACTGCTAAGGGCTAACGTAACGAGACTTTACTAGTGATGAAATGCATTGGAACAATAAAAATTTCTCTTCTTCATTGCGAAAATCTCTGTTTTGACTTTGAGAGCAACTATCTCGGGAAGTAAACAGAGCACCTTAACAAAAATTTCACTAATCTTTCAAGAATTTATTTATCTTTCATTCAAAAGCAGATTTACCCAAATCCGTTGACATTTACGGTTGCTAGAGCGAAAAATCTGCTGGGTTGTTTTTTACAGACCCTGTATATCCTTGACTGACTGAACTAGCCCAGAAAGGATATGTAGCTCTACTAAACTAATGCAATCCTACTCTGTTGCAGACATGGGCAAAGGGGGGGCTGAGGGGGGTAGCCCCCCTCAGGCTCTGACCTACCCCCCATCAGCCGGCCGCTACCCCCCTCAGGAATTTTTTGGAACAATTTTGTATAGAAAATTATGATAAAAATATGCCTGGATTAGGTGTAAATAACCTCAGAATAGCTTATTTTAATGAAAAATAAGCCAAAAAACCTTGATTTTAGCCAAAAATCGAACTTTTTGGCTTACCACCCCCTCGGCCCCCCCTCAGGCGCTCCTACCCCCCACAGCCCCCCCCCCCCCTCAGGCGCTCCTACCCCCCTCAGCCCCCCCTCAGGAATTGAAAATTCTACTCCCCTCAGCCGAAATGCTAGCCCATGTCTGCTCTGTTGTAAGTGGTCCCTTAGCCGAGTATAGCTTACATGGCCTAGTATGGATCTGTAGCCATGCGCGACTATTTAGCCAGGGTATAGCCATACATGGGGGCCGTAAAATTGGGTTTTGTAGTCAAAATCCGAAAATTTGGTGGTGGGCCTGCCGGTTTGGGGGTGTCGCGGCGACTTTAGTGGGTGGGGTCAGGAACAAAAGTCGGCTTCAGGTGGGTGGGTCGGTGGGGTCGTTTGGGGGGTCGAGCCCAAGTTGGGGCGTGGGCAAACCCCCCGGACCATATATGGGTATAGCTATAAAGAGCCCTCGTCGATAGCAGAGTATGGCTATGTAGCCATGTTAAGCTATGTATCTACACTATACTTGCTATAAAAATATACGAAATTTGGTTATGGGGTAGGTAGGTCAGAGCCTGAGGGCCTTCTGTCCATAGACCCCTCTGCCGGCCACCCGGGATGCCAAACCATTTTTGAAACGCAATTTTTTACCTCTTTGTCAGATTCTAGAACTGACTGCAAAAAAGCTTACAATTTGGTGTATTTAGCTCAAATTTATTCATGAGCGCGAAATTCCCCTTTTCAGCGACTTTCGTATTCATGAACGCCAACCACCATTCTTTAACCGTCAATACATGTACTACGGCAGACATGGCCTACCATTTCGGCAGAGGGGTGAAAAATTTTCAAATCCTGAGGAGGCCTGAGGGTGTAGCGGCGCCTGATGGTGAGCCAAAAAGTCCGATTTTTTTCACTAAAATCAAGGTTTTTAGGCATATTTTTTGCTAAAATATTTTAAAATTTCTGAGCTCATTTGTACCTAATCTAGGTATACTTTTGTCATAATTTTCTATCCAAAATTCTTCCTAAAAATTCCTGAGGGGGGTTGCGGTGGCCTCAGCGGATCAACCCCCTTTGTCGATGTCTGTACTAGAACTTGGGGAATTCAGGTAACAGGTCATTCGCCGTTGACGGGGTTCGGTACTAAACACGCTCTTAAAATTTTGGCTTAAAAAACAGGCGGTTGTATCAATTTTAGTGTCTGAAATTAAAAAAAATGCTTGCCAGAAAAATAGGAGAAAGGGGTCCCTGAAAAGGCGTCAGGCCTAAGTTTGTTTGTTGTTTTGTTTATGTTTTTTACGTGAATACGCATCATCATAATTGGAGGTTTGTACGGGACCGATCCAACTGACTTACCATGACTACCATAGGCCCCCAGACTGACAGCGACAGCGCCGGACAAGCCGGCCAGACGGACAAGCATTTGTTGAGTGGAACTGGAACTACCAGATGAATAGTAAAAGGAAATCTCGGGCCCAGGAGGATCAAACTCTGCAGACAACTCTTCTAGCCTCTGCCACGGCCAGTAGGACCAGCCCCAATCGAGTGTCTCTTCTGCCCAGCGTCTGGTTTCTGTGAATGTAACAGAGTTTTTAGCTTTTGCGAAGCGCAGACTGCAATTGGAAAGCGACTACCGTCGTAGAAATTGTTTAAGCTGCAGTAGAAATCCTCTGGAGACATGTTTGGTCTGTTTGCTCTGTCGGGCACAGACAAAGCTTAGTGCCACTACGTCTAAGCCTAAGCCAGAGTCTAAGGTTGAAACCAAAGCTTTGTAAGTTAGATTATATAAGTGGCACGCTGGCACAGATTAGGGTTTGCCCTTTCAGTTAGCTACTTACAACACGCGTGTGTAGTTAGCTGGCAGATGTGAACAATTTTCAGAGCAGCCTATTGAATTCTTTCGCTTTCTAATGTGAGACTTAACAAAGAGAAAATGGTAAACATCGGTTTTATCGGTCCCTCAGCGGCCGGCGCATTAGGCGCATGCTCTGACCTTTAACGCGCGCGCGAGAGGCGGCTCGGCCGGCCGGCTGACCAGGCCAGGGCAGAGCTATTATGATAGAGATAGCGGCCGATTACAAAATATTGCGGCGGTCGAGCGCTAACACAACAGGTTTATGCACGATACACATACCACCCAAGCAAAAAGCATTGCACTCAAACATTGCAATAAGCACAGCATATACGTACTACGTACTACCGACAAGTAAAGCACTCCAACAGTGATTACACGATTAATTAACACGATGCCAAAGAGCTATCTGTAACAGCAAGTTCTCGAATACAGCAAGTCCTTTCTGCCCGTTAAACTGACGCCACATAAACTCATCCAAGTAAGAAGATACCATGTCACCTTGTGTGCCGTTCATGTGCTTGAAACGTCGCTTACACTTCTGCCAAAACTGCTCTACGTTGTTGGTATGACATCCGGTAACGGGATCAACAAAGTTGACCGAATGGTTGACTGACTGCCAGTGGTACGGAGGTACGACAGGGAGATGAGGAATGCCTGTATAGGCAGCCCATTGATCGGAGTGGATCATAGTTCCAGGTGAGACGTTTTCCTGAAAACATACAAACATCTACAGTACGTATTGTATGTACAAACGCTCAATACGCCAGTTACGGGAAACCAAGAGGATATTTCGAAAACAAACGAAATATTTTGATTCGGCATTGTTTACAACCCCTTTGTGCAAAATTATTGCTTTTCAACAGCTGGAAATACTTGGCCAAATTTACTCTGACCAACAATCAATGTTTGTTCTTACGCACTAGTTCTGGCATGCCACTATTTGCTTCAAGCTCAAACAGCATGCCTGAACAGAATTTTATATTGCTAAAAATGAATCGTTTTAGGGGCTAAAAATTACAGTGAACACGATGGTGCAGTCCGTTTCATTGGATTTTAAACTTGTTTATCAGTAATTGGGTTTTTAATGATTGACGTTATAGTTAAGAATAAATGTGTTTGCAGTCAAAGATCTGAATAATTGGCAGCAAGGTACCGGCAGTGCGGTCTTCGACAAATTGCAGAACGCCGATCTTTCTTTCAACGTCGTACATACCGAACACCCATCTCTCAGCAACACGCCTTCCTCTATGGTACTTGCGCTTCGCCATCAAGCTCTCGTCGATTTGAACGACCTTATCGACACCGCCGAGTAGGACAGGATTCTGTTCCAACCACCACGAGCAATAGTCTCTGAAATACTGATACCACTGTATAGCTGTTTCACAGTGAACTCCGGCCATGTCATTGGCTAACGTAACAGGGGTCTCATTAGCCCACAGGTACGCTACCAATAACAAGGTCGGCAGCTGCTCCAGATTGGCATTCTCAAAAAAAGAACCAAAACGTATCGTTTGTTTTCGACCCTTGTGTTTCGGACACCTCCAGACAACACCATCGAGTTTGAAGCTGGCGTCTTTGACAAGTGACATGTCCTTCTGACATTCTGGCATGGAACACTTTGGAGGACCGGCAGAGATCAGCTGATGTTGACTCAATCGCTTTCTCTACTGTGTCAAACTGCCGAATATGTTGAAACAAAGGGGCAGACATAGTCAAACAGTGGATTGAAGTGACCGTTCCGATCCATATTTATACTTGCGGTCAGCGGAAACCCTGAAGTTATTTTTCGGAGCTAATTGTTGTCTTAAGTATCCCAAACGTGCCCGAAACAAGAAAGCCTGCAGCATTAGTGGGGCATGTGCAATGTATTGTGACTCGCCGCTTTAATCCCTCGATTAATGGGGCAACGTGCAGTGTATTATAATAACCGGCCGCTCTAATCTCGGCGCTGGCCTGGTCGGCCGGCCGCTCGCGCGCGCGTTATGGTCAGACCGTGTGCGTAATGTGCCGGCCGCTGAGGGACCGACAAAACCGATGTTTACCGAGAAAATAAGTACCTAAACAAACACAACAAACATATTATTATATTACGATGATGATGAAATAAATGTAAGGTAGTAATAATAATAATGGCAGTAGGATATTACACTCCACCCGAGCTAAAACTAATGACTTATACTTAGGCTTGCGCTCAGACTAAGGCTTAGGCATACTACCAGGCTTAAGCTAAGCTTAGGCTTATGGTTGAGCTTATCTTCAGGCTTACACAATCATAGGCTCAACTTTACGATTTGCCCGACCCGACCGGGGGAATGAATCAATATAATAAAAATTTCAGATCGCAAACGTTTCGCCCCCATCAAAGGGTAACACGACATTGAACAGCCGAAACTAAACTTTAAAACGACTTTCAAGTTTACGCTTTGGTTTGGCTGGTTCGTGCAATAGAGTTTTGTATAGATTAGCTTTGTTCACGTTTAATTAGTAGAAAGGGGCTTTGCAGGGTAGGGAGGGGGGAAAGGGCGTTGAATTATTGGCTGCTTATCTATATCCTGGTTAATATTTAACAAAATACTCTCTGCAGGCAGTAGCGTTAGAACAGATTTTCATTCAGTCAACCCGCCATCATTATCCAAACTAAAACACAGGCTGAACATGAAAATCTGTTTCACTTTTAAGCCGGGTTTATACTACTACTGCAGTACGTACTGCAGTAGGTTGGCCGACTCCTTGAGTGGCCTTCGGTAGAAGTATAGTGTTTTGCAATTTCAAAAGCATTGAGGTATGAAATAGGTTTCTGGGTACTGGCAGAACATTTTTTTAGTTCCGTCAGAAGACATTTTTCAAAAGAAAATAGCAATACGTAACTTCCGACGACAGTTGGTCCGTTATTTTTTGGGCAAAACTTGAGTGCATATGACGCCAAAAATGTTTTCTGCTGCCATTCTAATGATTTTCTGAGGTAAATCCATCGTTTCCTCGTATAGATTCTGAATGAAAAATAGAATTATTCTTTTTTTCGTTAGCTTTGCAGTGTAGTTTTACACCCGGAGCCGGCGCGGCTGTTTTCTGCTCGGACCACTGCAGTAGTAAATCAGGCTTCAGGCTAAGGTTAGTGTTATTCGCCAGATTAATGAAAAATAGGCAGAGACTGACGAAAAACTATTGCAGTAGTGTGTCTTCAGTAGGAGTATAAGCTTTCAGCGCTGAACTGAACAGTCAGCTTTTCGGACAGGAAAACAAAAAATGTTCTTAATAATGAAATCCACGTACGTACAAATCTGGATCTGAGAAAGAATTTCTTTGCAAATAGGGTTGCACCCGTTTGGAATGAACTTCCAACTTCTGTAATAAATGCACGCACGGTGTCAAGTTCAAAGCTAATGTCCAATTATTGGACTTGAAGAAATTTTATAGGGGTTGGGCACTAGCCGGTCCAACGGCCCAGCCGTCCCCTTGATCTGCCTGTTATTGTTCTGTTGGACTTACTGAATAAACTAAACTAAACAAAACTAAACTATCCATCTGAAAACTGAAAAAAATGGCGCCAATTTTAAGCTGTGCTTTAGTTACCAGTCGAAACGAAAAAAATCAAACAAAAGTTGCGACCGCCGAGAATCGAACTCGGATCGATTGCTTGGAAGGCAACCATGCTGACCTTTACACCACGGTCGCTGACGAAATCGACTTTCAAACTGGATGATTTGCGTTTGATTTCCGACGCCGACTTTACTACAAAATCTCTGCGTTAAATTTCGTTGTTGTAATGTATCTCTAGATACCGTAACACTTCTAATAAAAGCGCACGCTCCAATAGTAGCACCCTTTACGGACAGCCCGCAAATGTAAACGCGCAGGCTCTAATAGTAGCGCCCTTCTAATAATAGCGCTCCCACGCGCACTACTATCAACGCTTTGTACGTGTTTCCAATGTAGAATACTGTCCCTTTGAGAGAATTTTCTTTGATTAAGGTTGTAAACATTAGTCAGACTAAAATTCATATAAAGATTGCTTGTGTTTAAGACAAAAATACCCTGTATTTTCAGAAAAATGAGAGTACTTACTTGAGATGGCCAATGTTGATTCAAATATAAAATAGCGCCCCAAAAAGCAATCACGAAAAAATACTAACGCAGCGCTATTATTAGAAGTGAAATTAGAAGGGCACATTTTGTCATGTCTGATATGAATACGATTTCGTTTATTTTGTACTGTTTGTGTATAAAGCTGTAATTTGTGTTCAACGGTATTCGCGTTTGTTGATTGTCATGTTTTGATTACGGTAATTGATTTACCTGCAACATTTTTTCCGTAACTTTGAATCAGTTTCTTGTTGATGGGTTGGATAAAAGTGTAGCTGTGGTGCGGTCGTCTTAATGGTCAGCCGGAGAATGGGGTAACTAAGGTTCGATGTCGTTTTATATTGCTGAAAGGTAGTACGTTCCTCTCTTTAGTAGTCGCCAAGCTTCGTCGCGTAAATGCATACAACGTGCATTATTTCTAGCATAGGCCAAGGCCTGCTAACCCTGTTCTTTTCTGGCCGCTCCTGCACTAGGCCATGCGTAAGCGGCCAGCCTCCACATGGTGCCTAGACGTCCTAGAGAGCCAATGGCGACTACAATTGCAACGTGTGCAAAGCAGTTGGGCGTACTACAAAGCGAGCGGTCTCTCAAGGGAGGTCCGGTGTCTAGCACGAAACGGTTGCCCCTAGTAAATCGAGCGAACACTCCAGGTAAATGGCTAGAAAGGAAGTGCGCTAGAAAGCCAGTCTTTGTATTAGTTTAGAAACAAAATCGAAACCCTTTCTGTTTGTTCAGGCGGACGGGTAAACTGGTCAGCTCTGTTCGGTCGTTCGCACAAAGGCTTTCGTTTCGCCCTTTTTGGTAGTAGTTTACCGAAAAGTCGGATCCAAGGATCAGTCAACAGTGTACATTTTCGATTTCGAAGTGTGTTAGTGCCTTTTGGCTTGTTTCGGCTTTCGGAACTTCGTTCTTTGGAAAAACTGCTGGTTTGCTTTGTTGAAGGCTGTCGAAAAAACTCGATTTGCCAATCGAAAATTTTGTAGCCTCCCTGTCTCCCGTGTTAGATGCACGAAGGACAGAAGGGCAAGCCTCCCTGTTTACCGCGGTCAATGCGAAGGGCAGAAGGGCAGAGAAAAAACCTGCTATTCCGCCTTTGCGGCGATGGGTAGAGCAAAAAGCGGAGCTTGCTTAAAATCAGCCTGACGCTTCGAACGCCAATAGGTTTAGGCCTAGGTGTTACGGCATTGCTTGCGTTTGTGCAAAACCGGTCTCTACAGCGAGAGATCATGCGGCAACAGACGGCAAGAGGCCATTTAAAGGGCGCCTTTCGGGCGTCCTGCGTTAGCTGTATTTTGGTCGGAAATTTTCGCTAAAATGTGGATTGAGCACCAGCGTACAGGTTTGTTGAACTCATCGACAAACCAAGCTAAAAGGTGGAGGTGTCTAAAAGAGCCCTCTACTTTGGCCGAGCCACGCGCAAAAACCACTTAACCTCAAACAAAAATATAGACGGCCCAAGAATAGAACAAAAAATGTTGGTACTGTAAGCTAATTTGGTCCTAAGGGACATCATTTTCGGTTTAATCGTTGACACGCACTATCGCCGTTGGGCGAAGGGCTGTGAGCTAGAGCAAACCTTGTCTTGAAACCTGGCACTGTAAAATTTGTTTACCTACTACTGGAGTGGAGTTGGTGTCGCCAACTTTGGAAGTAGAGAAAACGGCTGACTAACGAACGATTTTTGCTAATTCTTTAGCTGTTCCATGAATGAGATGAGACCTGGCTTTTAATTTGGGCTTTGTGCTAAAAGCTAAGAGCGAAAGATCAAACCGGAACATGCAGCATGTTGGTGTGCAAACTTTTTCTGGTGCGGAAGGGTCCTCTTCAAGAGGAAAACTGGGCGTGGCCCTTAAATTCAAAATTCTCGGTACCGTACCTCCAGATAAGTTGCAGCACCTATTCTCGCTCTCGCTATTGTTTGCCTGTCCCGACGGCGAGGCTGAAAATCGAACAACCCAGGTCAAGTCAGCAAGCGGCTTGTATTTTTCGTCTAAAACATAAACCAAGCTTTGCAGACCGCAAATTTCCCACACGCTCACTTGCTAAGGCAAAGGTTATTTTTTCTGTACTGCAGTTCTAAAATTTAAATCGATTGCAGTCCGGCGCGCAAAACGCCTGCCAATCTACGTACGTAGGCGCGCAGCACTAGCTAAAGTGGCACTTGGAAGGTTCTGTCGAACTTATTACCCACGTGCGCACTGCCCTACTCTGTTGTACCGACTCAGGTGGTCTCAGTTGTGCCAATACAACTAGAGGGCATCGTCTGTAGAATGTGCTGTGCGTTTTAGCGTGGCTCTGCATTGTAGAGAAAATCGTCGTCAAAGGGACACTTCCGGCGGGGAGTGTCATGTCTGATATGAATACGATTTCGTTTATTTTGTACTGTTTGTGTATAAAGCTGTAATTTGTGTTCAACGGTATTCGCGTTTGTTGATTGTCATGTTTTGATTACGGTAATTGATTTACCTGCAACATTTTTTCCGTAACTTTGAATCAGTTTCTTGTTGATGGGTTGGATAAAAGTGTAGCTGCGGTGCGGTCGTCTTAATGGTCAGCCGGAGAATGGGGTAACTAAGGTTCGATGTCGTTTTATATTCTAAAAGGTTAGTACGTTCCTCTCTTTAGTAGTCGCCAAGCTTCGTCGCGTAAATGCATACAACGTGCACTATTTCTAGCACAGGCCAAGGCCTGCTAAACCTGTTCTTTTCTGGCCGCTCCTGCACTAGGCCATGCTTAAGCGGCCAGCCTCCACACATTTCTTTTTGTCGCCATTTCCCGCAAATTTTGACCAAATTGGCTGGAATTTGAAGCATATACCATATGTAATGTAGGTGCCAAAATTGGGTAAATTTTGTGTGTTAAAGTTTGGTGCACTAGGCTTGACCCAGTCCTGTGAATTTCAAGAATACGTGAAATTTGAGCACCAAAAGAAATACGTAGGTTTAGAAATGGAAACTTTTCTTTTCGTTGTCATTTCTGCAAATGTCCGCCAAATTACCTGCAAAATGCATTAAATTATGTCAAAATTTCGTACGCTGGCATTGAGACGGTCTTGAGAAAACGAGACTATCTGAACATCTGTTTTTTAATGAGAAGCGCACAAAAAGTAGATCTTAACGATAATCCTTTTTTCTGAAGCCTGTGTCAATCTCAGAAATTTTAGCATGAAAACCCCACAGTTTTGTTGAATTTCTCCAAATTTCAGGTCGTTTGCAGCAATGACAACGAAAAGAAAAGTTTCCATTTCTAACGCTATTTGTCTTGGTGCTGAAATTATCAAATTTGACGTATTCTTAGACTTTTTGAGGATTGGGTAATGCCTCGTGCGTGCGCCAAATTTTAACGCACAAGATTTCCCGTATTTTGACACATACGTTTCAAATTTCAGCTGACTTGCTCAAAATTTATTGAAATGGCGGCAAAAAGAAATGCGTTCATATTAGACATCCTGTACGTGACTACATGTATACGTATACAGAAGGGCGTTTAGTGGGGGGGGGGGTAGCTACGAAGGTCATGCAAACCCTCGAAACGGCCCCAGCAGGACTTGTTAAGTATACATCTACTGCATGCTGTATGGATGTTTATTTTATTATTATTATTATTACACCGTACCTAGTATCAAAAGTTATCATTAATTGTTGAATATTTCTCTCTCTATCTCTCCCAAACATCATCCAACATCAAGAATCTCTACAACTTCAGATGCTACTCCTGAAACACATAGCTGTAATCTAATTTGCTCTCGGAAGAAATAAAAAAGGATGAATTTTAAACGCACCGCACATATTTTTGAACATTTCTATGTACACATAGCCGTGCATGCCCCAGTCAGTGCCCCAAGAATTTCGCGCAATAAAATAAGGCACTGGACCTAAAATATTCTTTAAAACAGTTCAATTATTGCGTTCGAAAAATTTTCAGATCACTACTTACTTTTCTAAAAAGACAAGCAATTTTGTCACAAATACCGTAACACAGTACTGTAAACAAAAATACAGTACAAGGAACTGTAATATTCTAACCTTCTGTATTGTATCCCACCAACTGTACAGCATGGTTAATATTATTATAGCATCGCCAACGTATTATGCCACTGATGTAGTCTTGCCATAAAGAACCGTCCACTCCTACTGTAAGAGGTCCCACTTGGGCTAAATAGCGCACCATTTCGCTCTCTTTCAATATGAATGACTTTTTCTGTGCAGAGCGGATTGTTATGCCCTCTGAACTTTGTGGCCTGAAAAGATTGTTCTCTTCTGTGTTGTTGTTGTCGTCATAGTCATCATCATCGTCATCGTTGTCATTGTCATAATCGTTGTTGTCATTGTCGTGTCGTTGTCGTTGTCGTTATTGTGATTGTGATTGTCATTATTGTCGTTGTAGTTCTAGTTGTAGTTGCAGTTGTCGTCATCATTGACGTTTTTGTCGTTGTTGTCATTGTCATTGTCATTGTTGTCATAGTCATAGTCATAGTCATTGTCATTGTCATTATCGTTGTTGTCATTGTCATTCTCGTTGTTGTCATTGTCATTGTCGTTGTCATTGTCATTATCATTGTTGTTATTGTCATTGTCATTGTCGTTGTCGTTGTCGTTATCGTTGTTGTCAATGTCATTGTCGTTGTCATTGTCATTGTCATTGTCATTATCGTTGTTGTCGTTGTCATTGTCATTATCGTTGTTGTCATTGTCATTATCGTTGTTGTCGTTGTCATTGTTATTATCGTTGTTGTCATTGTCATTCTCGTTGTTGTCATTGTCATTGTCGTTGTCATTGTCATTATCGTTGTTGTCATTGTCATTCTTGTTGTTCTCATTGTCATTGTCATTGTCATTGTCGTTGTCATTGTCATCATCGTTGTTGTTGTTGTCATTGTCATTATCGTTGTTGTCATTGTCATTGTCATTGTCGTTGTCGTTGTCGTTGTTGTCATTGTCATTATCGTTGTTGTCATTGTCATTGTCACTGTCATTGTCATTGTCATTATCGTTGTTGTCATTGTCATTGTCACTGTCATTGTCATTGTCATTATCGTTGTTGTCGTTGTCATTGTCATTATCGTTGTTGTCATTGTCATTGTCATTGTCATTGTCATTGTCGTTGTCGTTGTCATTGTCATTGTTATTATCGTTGTTGTCATTGTCATTGTCGTTGTCGTTGCTGTTTTTGCATAATAAAAATTTACATAATGTTGCAAACACCCGAAGTATCGGTTAGAGGGTATCGATTTTCGGAAACGATCGGAATGCGATTGGTGCGTAGCCATTGGGCCGCCGTAAAAATATCACCTCCGTCGCATTTGTTCTCCATTGGTACGCAGTTTATAACCTAAGAACAAGTTTCCAATTAAAGGCACATTTGCACTCCTGCCAGTCCAATGGCATTCGGTAACGCGTTCTACCTCACCATTTAGATTTTGAGGTAACGGATTGCCAGACGCATCCGTCGTAAGTTCTGAGGATGGCATACCTGTTGTACACTGAGCTGCTCCAAGTTTTTGTGCTTTATGTAGTTCATCGATTCAACTGTCTCTACTAAACTAAAGGCCCTGAAAGTATTTTCTTAGTGCAGAGAAGTATCAAAATACTATGATTCAAAACTTGAAATAGTTAGCCAACAAAGGGTCAGGAAAAAATTTTGTTCTCTGTTGTTACTGCAGGCAGACCGACAATATCAAAAGCCCAAAAATATATGTCGAAGGAACAGCATAACTGAAAGTTTATACAAGTTCAATTGCATACCAGCAAGCTCCACAGTCTTTTTGATTTTTCACTGGGGTCACTGCATTAGAAAGGCGCCTATAAAGTTTTGTAGTCTGCAGGTGTTTTCACTCTATACGATTCTCTTTACCAATCTTTTGTCTTTGGATAGCTTTGCATCTTGGAGGAACCTTTTGAGGCGTTATCAGCTTTGAAGGAAAATATGTCTGGTGGTTCAAACTTTAGGTAAAGTTGTGAAAATTCTGCCGGTGTCAGGTCGGAAAGTCGGTTTATGTTAAATTGAGCACTTTCCGAAGTTCTATTATCATTCAAATATTGGTGTCTTGACAAGCTATCCTAAAATTAGTCTGTAAAAAGCAAAATTCTTCACAGAAAGATACATACATAATTTAAAAAAATAAGTAAATTAGATTGTACCTTAAAGTTTTCAAGCCGTCGTTTGTACTCATCAGAACCAGCTGCGTAAGTCTTGTTGAATTTTCTGATGAAAATTCGGAATAAAGCTTCATTTTGGCTAAGTGAAGCTTGGGAAATGTGTTTGTGAAGAGAGAAAAGAATTAAAACTATTGAACAAACAAGTCTACGCATAGCTTTAAAAGTTTAGCGTTTATGCACAAGCTGGGTAAGTAAGCTTATCTACCGCATTTTGTAGTAACAGCAACAGTCAGGCTGTGTGCAGGCTAATTATGTTCAAATTTAGCGCTCTAAAGCCCATGTGCGCAAAGCTTGTAATCTCTGAACGCCACTCTGTCTTTGATCATTTGGTGGGCCATCATGGTTTATTATCTCAACGCGAAAGATAAGGCCACGTAAACTACGGTAAGCTACGTAAACTACGCCGCCGATCTTACGCAGCGCTCAATGCTGGAGAGAAAAATAAAGACAAAAAAGAAAAATATTTTTTATCGGATTCAATCAGAGGAATCGAGCCGGCTGAGGAAGGAATTATTGCATTCGCATAATACACACAGTCAAAAAGTCATTTTGTGCGTGGAAGGTGCTGAGCTGGCTAACAACTCTTCTTTTTATTATTTTTATTCCTTTCTTCACTTCGGTCGGCGCCAGCACTGCAGAGTGGGAGAGAGAGAAAGGAGTGGTTAGGTAATAAGAGCAGCTAAAGCTTCAATGGATTCCTAAGGTAATACGTCGCCTTCCTAAAATACCTATTCTGCTTGTTCTTTTGCATTTTTTATGTTCGCTATCTTCGTCGTTTATTTTTTTCCTCCGAAAAAACAATGGCGGAAAATAGGGCGGCTGTTCTTAATTTCACGAAGACCGGCCCCCAGCGTGTTTGATACTGTAGCTCATGTTTTGTCAATTTGAAATGGATTTGGATTCAAACGGAGCTGTTTTCAGAGATTACAAGCTTAAGTAGAATACGCTTTAGATCGAAAGTGGCCCCCCCCAAAATTTATGTACCGTTGAATTATGAAAAACGCGCTCGGTATACGCACATTAACAACTGTCAGCGGAACATGTTACCTGAAAAATCAGAACATGTTAGGTTGAGGAAGCTGTTTCGCGTTAATCAATTAAAAGTTAGTAGAATTTCTTATGGTTTCTGCTTTTCAAAGTAGTATACCAGTAATTAATTTCCCTGTTCTTATCTAAAATGAAAATTGTGCCATTTCTAATGTACCAGTTCCGTACATGTACATACTGTACCTGTACGTACCCAGGGCTGTGTGGGGTGCTACACCCATTCCAGCCGAGATTTAGGAAAAGAGTTCATCGAAAATAGGAATCGCGATTGAACTATACATTGTTGAGTATTAACACTGTTAATTTCTGGCAATTTGACACTCACACTGGTATTTATATCTTTCACAAAGGTAATTTTTTCAAAATTTTGTCACCTGTTTGGGCGGTGACCCAACCATGCCTCTCCAAAATTTTAATCCCAATGCAGAATATCCCGCCGGCATCGCTGAAATTTACCTGTTCACTGAAATGCAATTTTTGGCCCAGCCATGCAAGTATTGAGTATTTATTGGGTATTGGGTTTTTCAGGTATTGTTCGCACTCTTCAAATTTCTCAAATAGAGTAGTCAATCATTGGAATTGATTAAGGGAAGAGCAGGTGGCTGCTGCTTCGGCAGGCGTATTTAAGGATAAGCTAACAATTAGTAATCAAAGACTGCGGTTTGCGTAAGTGCACTGCCACCAAACCGTCTTGCACTGGAACTTCTGGTTTTCTCCTGGTCGCCAATTTGCATATTTTTCTTACTAACAAACAACTTCTTCATGTGCAATAAACTTTCTTCTTCTACTTTATAGAGAGGATATTTTCTCAATTTCAATCCAGAATCGGATTAGTGAATTTCGGGACACGAAACCTGCAAAACATGGAAAATGATTAGTAATTTTTGTGAAGAAAACAAGCAAAAAAGAGTGTGATGTCATATTTCGGGAAGAGTCCAGAGAATAATTGGTAATATCGAATCGGCGCTGGAGGAATCGGCGCTCGGCGCTAATTTTTGATCTTTTGCGTGAACATCTAAAATACTAAGAAGCGCGAAATTTAAATTCTTCTGTTGCATGAACATCTAAGATACCATAGCCAGCGCGAAATTTAAATTCTAAACGTATCATTTCTGAAATTTCTCGTCGTGCAAAGGATTGCCTCACGATTATTTCTGATTTGAAAAATACACAGTAAAGAACCCTGCATGGACTCGACCGAATTCAAGTGACTCGAACTCTTCAGAAGCCGTAAGTTTCTAATGTCCACATCAGTGAGGGGGATAGACCGATAATAAGTTCACAGCTGGCCGGTGTCACGCCATATTTGGTCCGGCCGCGTATTTGGTCCGGCCGGACCTAATATGGTGCCATATTTGGTCCGGGTCTGGCATATTTGGTCCGGGTATTACAATTTCCATGTATAATTCATGCATAGTGGCCGTAAAGAAGATTTTGCTCGGTTTGGTTAGGAGTTTGGCATATTAGTAAGGTAAAGGCAGTTGAGTGAATCGAACCGCTAAGAACCCAGTAACCACGGCCGTTATACAAAAGTTGCATCGAGTTGTCTAAGTCAAAATTACTAAATTTACTAACTAACTCTCTCTCCGAAATGACCTCCCAACGTCTGCCTAATTTTCTGTTAATTTTCTAAAAAAACAGCACACCTTGATGTGAAACTAAAACGAAACTTCACCGGTTTTTAGAGAAACGACGCAAACACATGATCTACTGAGCTTCTACTTGCTACACAACCCTTGGTAGAAACTTCTTTAATAACCATAAAACTAAAACATGAAAAAATAGGCGTTCAGAAATCTGCCTTTCAGTGCGTACAGTAGACATGGCTTCTGCCAGGGCCTACATGTTAATCTTGACATTAGCTTTCCTTTTTTACTTTATACATTGTAACTTTTTGTAGAAAAAAATCAACCAGAGATAGAGATAATATTTTTAACAATTCAAAGCGAGTCCCCGACCCACTCTGTTACTTCCTGTCCACACAAATAAACGTACGTACTGCAGCTTTCATTGTAGATTAATGTAAATTTTATCACTCACGACAAATTGGTGCCTAAAGTTTAGGCTGAAAATTTTGAGTTTTCAGAGAAGTTATTCAAATAGCGCAGGGCGCAATTCAACTGTTAAGCAGCAAATTTTGTTTGATCTACCCAAAAAGGAGTTAGAAATAGCCAGAATCGATTTGTGTAGCTTCCTAGACACTCCTGACAAGGTTGCCTGGTTTAAATCATCTTGAAATTTAAATTTTATGCTAAAAATTTCTGATTTTCACCAATTTCTGGGTCAGATTGAATTCCCCCTAAAAACCCCCTAAATTTTAAAAGATCCCCAAACTTTCCCCCTAACCCCCAAATCGAAGTTTTGCCCATAAATCGGAAAAAATCCGCCCAAATTTGGGGGAATCCCCGAACCTGGCAACACTGGATGCCAGACCGCTGGCTACCTGTTATCAGAGGCCTGACAGAGCCAAACCGGTTTTTCTCCCTACCTATAATTATTACATCTACCCGGACCATATATGCGGCACCCGGACTGAATCTGCTGGCACAAAATTGTCAGATTTGGTCCGGCCGGACCAAATATGGTGCCGTATTTGGTCCGGCCGGACCAAATATTGCCCGGACCAAATCTGACGCGACACCGGCACAGTTGGTGTAGTGGTTTAGGCCGCAAAGCCACTGTGCGCGACGTCGTGCGTTCATCCGCTCGGCGGAGCAAGTTTCTTGCCGCAAGGAGTCGGTGGTCGGCACAAAGTCCAACCCAGGCCACCGAAAGTTGCTACTTACAGCGAGTAGGTAAATGGGAACCGACTGGAGCTGCCGTTGCACCTAAAGCTACAATAGCAACTACACATGTGTTGGGACATACGGGAACTAAGACAGCTACCACTGAGACCTGCTCAGACTGACACCGATCATGTGTGCAGGTTAGTAGTGAAGGCAGCGAAGGAAGGGCAGGATGCATATGGGTGTGCGTGATGGGCCCGCAGGGGCTACGACGGCCCAGCCCGGCGTATCCAGGGGGTGTAGAGGGTGGGTACACCCCCTTTGCGGCGGAGGTAGGAAGAAAAAGTCTGCCAAAAATATAAGAAACTAATGAATTTGTACTAAAACTGTCTATTTTGTGCTCAGAATGCCTATAAATGCGTTTTTGAAGATAAATTTTCAAAATTTTCTCGCCCTGGTTTCTCGTCCCACAGAAGCCCAACCAGGCCATTATAAACTACTAAAACTTGTAGTTTCTGTTAATTTTAAGTTCGGAATGCGTTTTAAACGCGTTTTTGAAAGCTAATTTTGCTAAATTTTCTTAGCCTGGTTGGGCAGCGGCCCAACCAGGCACTTTCAAAATTTTACACCCCCTTTCCAAAATCCTGGATACGCCACTGCTTTTAGATGCCCATCCAAAACGCCTATTGGCCAGTGCCATGCCATCATGATGGCAGAAGTATAAATCCGCCTTAAGGCTGTCTGCATTATGTAAAAGGGGGAACATGTTAAACTCGCGCAGCTGGTTACGGGTGTATAATTCAATATTTTAGCCCAAGCGCAACCTTTTCCCGCATTAGCGCTACCGTATTTTCTCGCCGAGCGCCGAGCGCCGATTCCCCCAGCGCCGATTCGATATTACCGAATAATTGGTTTTTGTCTTTGTTTTGGACCTGGAGACAAACTTCGATTTTGAACATTTATTATTATCATTATAGTTAGTAGATTATGCTTAGTTAACAACATAGCGTGTATAATTATTAGGAAGGAAATGAAACGGAAACCACAAATCTCTACCGAATTTTAATTAATTAGACGTCTAATCGTTTTTCGAATCAAATATAAGTAAGTTTTAAATGCTGGAAAGATTGGTGAAGCTTTTATTAACATACTCTCTTATGATTCTGCGATATTTGTCCTGAAAGTCAAAACAAATGTTGGCAATGAAAACAAGAGCGATTCTTATTATTCCGTTCCGTTGCACATAATAAAACAGGGGTAGAGGTCCAAAACAGGGCATTCTTACAACAGGGGGCCCCTAATTAAAACACGGCGGCCAGCGGTGGCCCGGCCGTACCGCGGCCTTATTAAAGCAGCGGCCGGCCGGGCGCGATTTTAGCCGGCCACGCGGGCAGATTAAACACTGTACACTGTTCAGTAACGCGTTCAGTTCTTATCTGATGCCCTCAGGGACTGTGCTTCTCGGTTGCTTGACTCCTCGGTCGCCCTAACACCAAGCTACAGTATGGGCATGTGATCAACCTTGTTTGGTGCTGGTCGAAAAAGTTCACCATCGCGCAAACGGTTGACTGTCTGTATGACATTGCCGACTTCTCGATAAGTCCGTCTAACGTAGTTGACTGGTTCAACTACATACGGGAGGTTTGCCTGACAGAGTTTCGCAACCTCGACCGAATGGAAGGGCCGGGTTGCATTGTGCAAATCGATGAGAGCTTGTTCCGAGGTCGTCGCAAGTACCACAGGGGCCGGCTGTTGCAGCTAGATGTTATGGGGGTGCCAGCCAGACGGCAAGACAACTACGGACAACTTCATTCGGAGACGCCGTTTCTAGATATTTTGGATCAGATAAAAGCTCAGTATCCGCAGAACTATTGAATGTTATGTACATTTGTGCGCTATATTGTATCTATGTTGTGTGCTGTTGAAGCATTGTTATTTGTGTCAGTTGTTGTGCCGGAATAAAGTTCCCTCTCTTGGAGTCGCCCGTTCGCTATTAAATCCGCGTCCGGCCGGCCGCTGCTTTAAGAAGGCCGCGGTACGGCCGGGCCACCGCTGGCCGCCGTGTTTTAATTAGGGGCCCCTTGTTGTAAGAATGCCCAAAACAGGTTACAATCAGGCTTTGCTGCTGACACACACACGTGGTTAAAGCCTCGTAGCAATTTGGTTTATTATGAAGTGTAAGGAAATAATATAAATCGCTTTTGTTCATTGTCAAAAACTGTTTTGATTGCAAACATCTCAGGCACCAAGTTTGTTTCTAAAATTTTCAGCAATCGTTCAATAGCTTCTTTCATTCAAACAACAATTTATTCAAATCGATTCAGTTTTACGATTGCTGCCGTAAAAATCGCCTTTGTAAAATCTTGAGTACGCCACTCGGAAAAGGCCGTATATTTTCTACTGATATCCGATCCGGATCCGATTGAAAATTTGATCCGGCCAGGCCAGGCCCTAGTACAGTCAGGCACTTAACGCCGTTTATGGTAGTGGTTGGTACCATATGATATGGGTAGTGGTTGGTACCATATGATATGGTGCCCCACGTTCGGCGACTGTGGTGGTACCATATATGGTACCATGACCATGGGTGACGGTACCATATATGGTGCCGGTATGGTGACGGTACCATATACGGTAATGGTACCACTACCATATATGGTACGAAATCTGAACAGAGTGGTACCATATATGCATACATGTAACAGCTCCGGGCCGACCTGGGGGGAGGGGGGTAGGGGGGGTTTCCTCAGGTGGGGGGTCGAGGGGGGGGGGTTCGCTCAGGTGGGGGGTCCCAAATTTCGAAAAGCTCCAAAACGCCTAGAAATGCGTTTTTAGCACGTTTTTTTCAGTAAGGATGCTAAAAATCGCTATTTTAAGCTGCCAAATAGCGTTTTAAAGCTAAAGCAAAAAATGACAAAAAGAGGCAAGAGCTTCCAAAAACACCGATTTTTCTTAAATATCAGCAGTGGAAACGCCAAATTCGAATACTGGAGCCACTACTAGTGCTTGTATTTTTTGGTCGGGGGAGGGGGTCCCTTAACCTGTCTCGGGGGGGGGGGGGTGAGGGGGGTTTGGCCTTTCCAGCAGGGCGGTAACCCCCAAACTGATGCGTCCGGCACATATTTGCATAATGCGCCGCCCCTTCTGCATGCCTCGCTGTAACTGCAAGCGAGCGCACGGCAGCCAAATCCATTCTTAAACTCTCTCTCGCTGCCTACCTGCCGTGCGTCTTGTACAGTCAGTTGTGCGTGATAGTTAGTTGTATTGTTCGCCTTCCTATATGTGGCGATAAATCGTTGCTATTAACCCGGTCGTATGTATTGCCGCCACAACCTTGGCGAGAACAATTAACCCCAGTGACATACCGGTCAAGCAGCGTCAACAACTCACAAGCCGCAAATTGATCAGTGGCGACGTGGTGCTGATTCGAGTCGACGTGGACCCATTCAGAATTCACTGCTTCCGCTGCCTGTTCGACTGCACCGATCGCCGACAAGCGCCGACAACGCCGGAAAGGACAGTAACTCTTTTTTGTCTGTAAAAGAAAAAGACGAACACTGATTTCCGACTTTTTTGGCAGTAGTGGTTTTTCTGCAGTAACTGTAGCGGTAGAAGGCAGGTATTCAAGGGCAGACCCGTTGATTTTGTTTGTCAAACGACCGATTTGGTTTATGTTTTGCAATAATGGCAGAAGCAAACAGAGTTCAGCTACCTGCACCTGACAAATATTGGTCGCATCCCGGCGAACAACCTTGTTTGGCTTGGCCATTGTGGGAGCGCATTTTTTCTGCTTTTTTGACGGCCGTTGATGCAGCTCGACCAGCAACTCGTAAATTGGCTGAGGGCGATAAGAAAGATTTTCTTCTTTCTTATCTAGGTCCTGCTGCTTTGTCACAATTTGCAAGTCAAAAAGAATTCACCGATCCAAATGTCACTTACAACGATTTTCTGAAAGCAGTTCGCAACCTCTTCCACCGTCCAATCAATCCAGTGCGAGCGCATTTCGAATTTCTACACCGCACTCAGCATTCCAGCGAGTCAGTGGCAGATTTTGTTCGGGAATTGCGGTTGCTCTTGCAAGAATGCACGTTTCCTCTGGACGAAAACGGCGTCATCACGGTAGCAGCTTTGAGTGACTACTTGCTGGCAATCCAGGTCACAAAAGGGTTGAGCAGTAGGGAAACACAAGAGAAGATACTAGCAGAAAAAACGGTCGATTTGACACGATTCCTAGAGATTGCGCAGGCAGACGAAACAGCGCGCCAAGATGCTGTCACGATTTCTTCCAATCCAGGGCAGATCAGCGCGGCTCAGTCTTGGAATCCTCGCAAGTACAAGAAGGCTGTTCCAGAAAAGGGGACCAAAGCTTCAGCTGCGAAGAATTCCAGTGCAGGAGGAGAGAAGGGCCAGAGTGACACTCAGACCTGCTCAGCATGCGGTAGAAGTGGTCACCAGCCTAGAACGGAATCCTGTCCAGCTAGAGGACAGAAATGTCGATCTTGTGGAAAAATCGGGCACTACAGCAGAGTGTGCCGATCCAGCCAGAACAGGAACCGGATGATCAGACAACGTGGTGTCACATCCAGAAGAGGTGGACAGTCCAGCGTTCGCAGTCTGCATCATACACTCCAGTGTGAGGTGTTTATCGAGTCAGACCGGGACAAACCAGAAAGTCCACTGTCGATGTTGGTAGACACTGGTTCAGACGTTACTGGCATTACCGAGGCAGAGTGGGACAGACACTTCCAAGGTACAAGTGTAGAACCTGCTGCTGCACTCACCAATTTCGACAATTCGACACTCGCAGTGCATGGTCAGTTCAGAGCACAGTTAACCTGTCGAGGGCGAACCATACAGCTACCGGTGTATGTGTTCAAGCAGGATTGCAACAATACATTGGGTATGGATGCGTTGCGCGCCTTGGGCAATGTGTGTATCGACATCGACTCGAATACAACACAGGTCTCCACACCAAAGTGTGCTGCTGCTGAGAGCTACTGTTGTCAAAAAGACAGCAGTAAGGGGAATGGAAAAGCGAAGCAGAACAAGCTGAAGCAGAACGGAAATGGCAAAGCTAAACGAAACAAGCCGAACCAGAATTCAGATCCTGCCGAGGGCTGCAATCGGTCTGAAAGGACTGATTTGCGAGCACCACCGTGGCTTCAACGTTATCAAGTTGGTCAGCGCGTGCGTGTCAAACGCAGCCACACACCGAAGGGTCAAAGTCCCTGGTCGCGCAAGATCTTGACTGTCTCCAAGATGTTGGGCCAATTCAACTATCGCTTGTCAGATGGCCAGTTGTGGAACGCACGCAACATGCAGAGAGTACCAGAGATGCCTCGGGCCAAGGAGCCATATGTTGTGGAGTCTAGTGCAGTTCCAATGGCTGCCCAACAAGAGCCAGCACCGCGCCGATATCCTCAGCGTCAGCGCAAGGGTGTTGACCGCTATGGAGACTGGGTGTACTGAAGACACCACTTTTAAAGGAAGAGGGTGGTTGATGCGTCCGGCACATATTTGCATAATGCGCCGCCCCTTCTGCATGCCTCGCTGTAACTGCAAGCGAGCGCACGGCAGCCAAATCCATTCTTAAACTCTCTCTCGCTGCCTACCTGCCGTGCGTCTCGTACAGTCAGTTGTGCGTGATAGTTAGTTGTATTGTTCGCCTTCCTATATGTGGCGATAAATCGTTGCTATTAACCCGGTCGTATGTATTGCCGCCACAACCTTGGCGAGAACAATTAACCCCAGTGACATACCGGTCAAGCAGCGTCAACAACTCACAAGCCGCAAATTGATCACAAACCCCCTAGTACATGTATGCATATATGGTACCGGTGCCGGTAAGAACGCGTAGGTATGGGTACCATATATGGTGCCGGTACCTTATATGGTACCACCACAGGCCCCGAACGTGGGAGCACCATATATGGCACCACTACCTAAGGTACCGGTACCATATATGGTACCGACACCAGATATGGTGCCGGTACCATAAACGGCGTTAAGTGCCTGACTGTAGTAGCTTGTTGTCTTGACTACGTGTTATGAAACATGAGAAAGAAAGAACTGGCGAAATTTTCCCAGTCCAGATACAAATGACTGGACTGTGTTGTGTCCATACATGTACTAGGGGGGTTTGGGGGGTTGCCCCCCTGTTGGAAAGGCCAAACCTCCCCTCACCCCCCCCCCCCCCGAGACAGGTTAAGGGACCCCTCCCCCGACCAAAAAATACAAGTACTAGTAGTGGCTCCAGTATTAACAAATTGGGTCAGAAATCACTAATTTTTAGCCTAAAATTCACTTGAAAAGCCTTTGGAAACCGAATTTGGCGTTTCCACTGCTGATATTTAAGAAAAATCGGTGTTTTTGGAAGCTCTTTTTGTCATTTTTTGCTTGTTTTTAGCTTTAAAACGCTATTTGGCAGCTCAAAATAGCGATTTTTAGCGTCCTTACTGAGAAAAACGTGCTAAAAACGCATTTCTAGGCGTTTTGGAGCTTTTCGAAATTTGGGACCCCCACCTGGGCGAAACCCCCTCCTCGACCCCCCACCTGAGGAAAAAACCCCCCTCCCCCAGGTCGGCCCGGAGCTGTTACATGTATGGTTGTGTCCTATTTGTAGACGTTTAGACAAAAATTCTAATCTTGTCAAACACGTACAGAGTCCGCCAAGAAAAAAAAACTACCCGCAGTTTTTTAGCTGCAGCAACCGCAAATCTCAACCGATTTGAATGAATCCTTTTTAAATGAAAGATATGTAAATAATTTCTTAAAAGATCGCTGAAATTTTATTAATTTACTCTGCTTAGATCCTGAGATATACGCCCTCAAAGACAAAACAGTGATTTTGGCAATGAACAAGAGGGATTTTTATTATTCCGTTGCACTTCATAACAAAACGGATTCCTACAACTGCTGATGGCTATTGAAGGCTTTATTGGAGAAACACACGCCCGTTTACTTCACCAGTAAAGTCTCGTTAGCCCTCAGCAGTAGAATCTGTTTTATTGTGAAGTGCAACCGAATCGCTCTTGTTCTTTGCCAAAATCTCTGTTTCGACTTTAAGGACAAATATCTCAAGAACTAAGCAGAGTATCTTAGCAAAAAGTTCACCAATCTTTTAAGAATTTATTAGTCTTTCATTGAAAAAAGGATTTATTTAAATCGGTTAAGATTCATGGTTGCAGAATTAAAAAATCTGCTGGGTTGTTGTTTTTTTAATCACTTTTGTTCATTGCCAAAATCTCTGTTTTGACTTTGAGGGCAAATATCTCAGGAACTAATCTAAATGAAAGTTTCACCAATCTTTGAAGAAATTATTTATCTTTCATTTAAAACAAGATTCATTGAAACGGTTGAGATTTGCGGTTGCTACAGTAAAAAATCTGCGGGGTTGTGTTTTTGACGGACCCTGTATAGGCCCATTAAAATAGAGAAATGGTTTGTATTGAATTTGAATTAGTCTTGTAGTCAGAATCACAATTGTGATTCAGTTTAGCGACGCATCTCTGTTTAATGACTAAGAGAGGCTGTTGAATTATTTAGCGACCGACCGGTGTTGCTGACGCGAGTGTCAAGTGACATCAGAAAACGTAGTGCACTCCGTAATGCGGCCGACGTTTGTCATTGGCACCGGTTAGCGTGTCTTTTCTCGATTTCAGTTTGACTGCTGGCAATAATTATGGGATTGTGCAAATGCACCGGTCGCTCTATTCTCGGTCTGCTTGGACTGCTTTTCTGGGTAATTTTATTTTCTATCTCATACATGTAACAGCGGGGGTCAGGGGGGTCTGCCCCCCACCCGACTTAGGCCAGACCCCCCAGATGGGGACCCCCCCCCCCGAGACGATTTCACCGACCCCCCCCCTCCGATTTTTCTGGCAAGTAAATTTTCGGGCAAATTTTTGCAATTTTTTACACTTCCACACACAAAAATTGCCAAAATCGCCTGCAAAATAGCACTTTTTAGCTGAATTTCAGCCCAAATTAGCGATTTTTGGCAATTTTTAGCCAAAAAATCGCGATTTTTCTCGTTTTTTGAGCGTTTTTAGTGCCCACCCCCTCATACATGGGCCGGGGGGGGGGTAAGGGGGGGTATACCCCTCCCCCTCGGCCGGCCATACCCCCCCTCGGCCGTCCATGCCACCCCCTCGGCCTTCCACCCCCCCTCCCGGAGGGAGAAAATTTCGCTTATTTAAGGCAAAATAGACGTTTTTTGGCCTTTTTTCGGGGGGACCCCCCCCCCCCCGAGGTCTCAACCCCCCACCCCCCTCCGGATTTTTCCGGCCCATGTATGACCCCCCTCCCCCAAAATTTTGGCTCAGACCCCCCCGGCCGGCGCCAGACCCCCCAACCCCCCCTCCCCCCATCGGCGGGTGACCTGTTACATGTATGTTCTACCTAATTATGGCTGGTTATCTGACGCGGTAGCTAGTTGCAATTAGAGATCGACCGGAACCGGAACTTTTCAGCGGAGGCTACGAATTCTAAATTGTTCCCAGAACTAAAAATTCTAGCTGAAAACTGCAGAAGACAGTTACAGGGTGCCTTGCTAAAGTTAGAACTGGTAGAACTGCCATGAAACATTACTATTTTACGTGTTTACATACTGTTTAAGCACCAAAAACATTGATTTAGTTTTAGTTTACTGATTTAGGGGTGCTACCTCTTTAAGACTTCTGTTTTTTTTACTAAATTTTGGATTTAAATATCGAAAAAACTCAAAATTTCCATCTGAAACTACTGTAATTGTTAAGCAGCATTTGGGCTGTAGTAAATTATCGACACTTTTGTGTGCACTTCTGAGAAGAAAGTAGTGATAGCAATCAGCATTGTTGCCCAAACCAAAGTTTTTAGGTGATTTCTTAATAGTTTAGCGTTTACTGCATGGAATTTATCAGGTTTGCTTCCAAAAAGAGCGGAAATCAATAAGTTCCGGTTCCGGCACCCTTCAGCACCGGAACCGGAACTGCCATTGCCTGGCGGAGCCGGAATTCCGGTCGATCGCTACGCTAGTTGCTATAATATTTGTCTGAATTAGGAATCATAGAAATTGTGAAAATTGGTTCCTAGACCAATCGGAGGAATGCATGTACCAGACCAGGTCATCATTCGCAGATGGGGAGGGGTCTTAGCCCAAATTCTAGGGCATGGGGTTAGGTTAGGTACTAAAAACGCTTAAAATGTGCTGTTTTGCAGGCGATTTTAGCAATTCAATTTTAGTGTCTCAAATTCTAAACAATCGCAAAAATTTGCTAAAAAATTACTTGCCAGAACAGTCGGGGTTGTTGTCAGAAAATTGTCTCTGGTGTGGGTCGGCCCTAAGTCGCGTAGGGGGAGCAGACCCCTGTTAATGTACGGTTAAAAATGAGATGGTGTGTTGTTTAGGTGGCGGCAATTTGTCTGTGGGCGATCTCAGGAGTGGTGCTAGTGTCGTACCGTCATTTCAATGAGTTCCTCGACTCAAAGTACACCTCCATCCCGGCCGTGGTCTTACTGGTGGTCGGTGTGGTGTTTTTCCTGGCGGGAGTACTGGGCTGTTGCGCCATGTGCAACCAGAACAAGTGTTCGCTCGGCCTGGTAACTCTGGTTTATGCTAATTTTTAGTACTAATTAATTACTGTTATTGATTAGAGTTCTAATTGAGCTGGTATTACTGGCTGTTTGGACTTTTGTGCCCCAATAATTAGTGATTGGGGGATCCTAGAAGTTTAGTGCATGATTTACTTTACGAAGCCGTTTTTTACCGAGGAGTATCTAAAAGTTAGCAGAATTTAGGCCATAATTTCTTGTAGAGATCGGCCGTTTCCTAAGTTAGTTAGCACACCAGTTTGCTTTCTTATCTAGAACTAGAGTGTGAATGATACCTGAGAGCATACATGGGCCCGGGGGGTCTGGGGGGTTTGCCCACCCCCCAACTTGGGCTCGACCCCCCAAACGAGCCCACCCACCCACCTGAAGCCGACTTTTGTTCCTGACCCCACCCACCAAAATCGCCGCGACCTCCCTCCAAACCGGCAGGCCCACCCCGAAGTTTTCGGATTTTGACTACCCCCATCTCATTTTTCCGGCCCATGTATGCCTGAGAGCCCAATAGAAAATTTGCGTAGCTGGGCCAAAAATTCTATTCCAGTCAAGAGGTACATTCCAGTGGTTTCGCAGTATTTTTTGTGCCTGGATTACAATTTTATAGAGGTCTGCGAGAAAATGTTGAAAAATATAGCCTTTAAGAAAGCATTTAGAAGCCATTCTGTCTGGTCTGAGTGTAATAATTAATTGCACAGTTTTACTGCTTATTTACTTGCTCAAATTGAATATGTCTGAAAACGAAGGTACTCCGCTGTAAAGTCTGATCTGGGTCATTTACTGCCAGTAGACAGGTTTATATAGCTCAGAAAAATTGCAATCAGTGCAAATTTTCAGCACTTTTTGAAAATATCAGTGGACTTGAACCTATTTTTTAACCTTCCAACCGTGTCTAACAACCAACACTAAATAGCACCAAAAACAAACCGATTGTTAGGAAGAGGTTATTCTAATAAAGAGAAAGCAAACGATAAAGCTTCTTGTTGATTTCAGTTCGGTCTGTTTCTGCTGCTGCTGATCGGTCTGCTGATATCGGCGGCAGTTCTGACGGCGGTCTATCGCGGCGAAATCGAGGAGCACGTTGAGAACGAGACATTGACTGCGCTGCACAACTACAAGGCTAAAGTGGCCAACCACTCGGCCGACCCTCTCAGCAGCCAAGTTGACTGGTTCCAGTCCACGGTCAGATTTTATCTTCTACCTTGTTTGTGTCTCTGCTTCGGTACTAAGTCCACTACCCCTACCATATATGATGCGAAATCTGAACAGAGTGGTACCATAATGGTACCACCACAGGCCCGAACGTGTTGGTACCATTGGTGCCACTAGCCTAGGTGCCGGTACGACATATTGTATGGATGGACGGATCATACATGTAACAGGTCCTTCGCGGAAGGGGAGGGGGCTGGCGTCGGCCGAGGGGGTCTGAGCCCAAAATTTGGGAGCGGGGTTGGTTGAGGGCACTAAAAACGCAAACTCGCTAATTCGGGCTGAAATACAGCTAAAAAGTGCTATTTAACTGGCGAGTTCGGCAATTTTTGTGTCTGAAACATACATGGGCCGGAAAAATCCGGAGGGGATCTGAAGACCTCGGGTGGGGAGGAGGTCCCAAAAAAACGCCTATTTTGCCATAAATTAGCCAAAATTTTCTCCCTCCGTGAGAGGGGGGGGGGTGGGCGAGGGGTATGGCCGCCGAGGGGAGGGGTAAACTCCCCTTACCCCGGCCCATGGATGGTCTGAAATTGCAAAAGATCGCAAAAATTTGCTCAAAAAATTACTTGCGCCAGCAAAATCGGAGGGCGGGTCGGAAAAATCGTCTCGGTGAAGGGGGTCTGGCCTAAGTCGGGACGGGGGGCAGACCACCTCTTACATGTATAGGATGGATGGATCCAATAATCTTGCCTGTTTGTCGCGTGATGTTTACGTTCCAGGCTGGCCTCCAGCCAAGAACTAATCTAGCTTATTATTGATTATTTCAGCTGCACTGCTGCGGCAGCAACAACTCGGCCGACTGGGAAAAGACTCCGTGGGCGCGCGAGCACGTCGGTTTCGTGCCTCACTCCTGCTGTTCCAACGGTAACATTGGCTCCACTTGGCTTGTATTACGTCAGCAATTATATATGCTTTTTGCGTTTTTAACGCAGACACGCGTCACAAATGCACTTTAGCCGGCCGCAAATAATAAACGTATCTCCGGGCGGGCTGGGCTACTAGCTAGCTGCTCGAGCTCTTATGTTAGCTATCGATTGAAGCTGTCACAGGGAGTTTTTAATAACAGAATGATGGACGGCCAGCAGTCGAACCCGGCCGGGCAGTTATTAGGCCTTGTTGGTTGGCTATTTTTGCACTGTTCTTTCTACGGCCGGCCACCGCCGGTAGAGAGGCATCTGATCCATAAATGGTGCCGGGGGTCTGGGGGGTTTGCCCACCCCCAACTTGGGCTCGACCCCCCCCCCCCCCCAACGACCCCACCCACCCACCTTAAGCCGACTTTTGTTCCTGACCCCACCCACCAAATCGCCGCGGCCCCCCCAAACCGGCAAGTCCACCCTCAAATTTTCGGATTTTGACTACCCCCAACCCATTTTTCCGGCCCATGTATGATCTGATCTCGGTGCTAAAGTCGCTTTTAGGATGAACCTGCAAAATAAAATTGGTTTACAGGGTAAATCGGTGGGGCTACTGGTTAGGGATGGGACACGGCATAAAGTATTTCGTATTGAATTTTCGAAACCATTTAGTATGCTGCAATGCGCGAGAAACTGATAGTTGGGTTGGTATACGATAGAAATCGTGTGAAGGTTGATTTGATCTAAATTCTATTCGTGATATATACAGTGTGATGTACAACAAAATGTCAACCCCCTTCGAACGATTCCGTGCTGGTCATTTCTGTATTGATTTGGTTTAAGTTTTAAGGATTAATTAACAATATGACTGGGTAGATACTGTGCAAGTTTAGTGCCAAAATTCTGACCAGCTCAGGGTTTATTAGCCGAAAAATGAGAGCCCTGTGGTTTTCGCCATACATGTAACAGGGGCTTTGGGGTCTGTCCCCCACCCGACTTAGGCAAGACCACCCCCGCCGCGATTTTTCTGGCAAGTAAATTTTGATCACATTTTTGCGGTCTTTCACAATTTCAGACACAGAAATTGCCAAAATCGCCTTAAACAGCACTTTTTAACTGTGTTTGAGCCCAAATTAGCGATTTTTGGCAATTTTTAGCCGAAAAAATGCGATTTTTGATTTTTTTTTGTTTCAGACCAATACTGTTTGAGTTAACGAAAAAATTAGCGTTTCGGTGAACCGCCCTGATTCTTAGTTTTCGGCTCATAAAACCTGAGCGAGTCAGAATTTAGGCACCAATCTTGCACAGTATCTACCCAGTCATATTGTTAATTAATGCTGATGATTTGAATCAAATCGATAATGAAATAACCGAGAACGAATCGTTTGAGCAATATTCGAAAGGAGTGGACACTGTTTAGACCATGCTGGACATTTGGCACATGGTAAACGTAAACGACATTTGGCATTTCTAGAGCGAGTAGAAATTCAAGAGAATAGCGTGAAATTTTGTGTAAATATTACAATTTCATTCAAAATGGGTGCAAGTAAAAAGAAAATAACACTGATTGTTCAACCTAAAACAGAATAACTCAGTCTTTTAAATTATACGGTATAAGAAATACAGTATACCGGTCCGATCTCTAAGCAGACTCCGTGTTATCGTCTAGAGTAAGCACGTATATGGAGAAAGGACAGTTGTGACTGTATAACTAAGAGCAGATCGGACGTACCTAACAAATCAACAGGACAAACCACTAATAATAAATAAACTGTTGTAGCGACGGCTTGTGGAGCAGCTGGGGAACCGATCTCAGTAGACAGACAGAGCGAGGCGATTTACCAGGACGGTTGCTACCAGAAAATCTATGACGTCATCGAGAACAACTTGGCATACATAGCAGGCGCTGCTATTGTCTTTGTCGTGCTACTGGTACGTTAAACTTTTGACCCTAACACATAGACGGGCCGGAAAAATCGGGAGGGGGTCTGGAGACCTCGCGGGGGTCCAAAAAAAGTAAAAAATCGCCTATTTTGCCTTAAATAAGCGAAAATATTCTGCCTCCGGGAGGTGGTGTGGCCGGCCGAGGGGGGTATACCCCGGCCCATGTATACCCTAACAACTGTCCTTTAAGTGCCTTTAAGTCAAGTTGAAATGCGAGGCAGACAAGAGAACACGATTGTCTGTTTCAGTTGCTTGGTCTGGTCTGTTCATGCGCATTGCTCTGTCTGAAGCGACAGGAAGACCAACCGTATTACAGTTTGACCGCGTGATTGGCTGGCTGCTCAACCAATCACTGGACGACACGTGATGGTGGCCAAGAACAGTCGTTCTTTTCCTTTACCTTTCTTTCCTTTCTTCCTTCTTTTCTCGGTTCCGTTCGTGTTCATTCTTCTACCTACAGTATATATATAGTTGTCTTGTCGCTGTTAGTTAATTTGCATATTCACTAATTAATATCGGTCGATTCTGGTGTCTCCGGGCGGCAAATGGGCCAGATCCTCTTTTAAGGTTGAGGAGATGCGACTAGTAAATAATTTTCGGGCCCATTTTCCTGCACGCGTTGTAATGTGCCGATAACTGTGTGTGAGTGAGTTAATCAAACCGTGTTATTAAGCCGGATTTTTTTGTTCACCGGTCAAAGCAGACTGTACATACAGTAGTTCGATTGTGTGGTCAGGTTTTTCGTGTGTGATGAGTCCGAAGCACTGTAATCGTTTGGTTGTTTAGCTCTGTAAATGCTTTTCAACGGCTGACGGGTTTTCTTTTCTGAGGCTCTGATTGGATAGCTATTAATATAAGCGGTGTGATTGAAAGAGCAGGAAATTTTGCGCTGTACTGTGCTACTGCATGCATTTGTTGTGTTTTCAAAGCATTCGTTCTTTTTTTTCCGGCACAATTCTTCACCTGAGTTAGAAGTACCAATCAAGAAATGTGTCTTGTTTTCTAGCTAAGCAGGCAGGGCTGCAGTGAGATTTTGTCGGACTTTAAACTACTGTTCAGTTACCACTGTACACTACACATGATTTCTATGGCGGAAATGTTGCGCGCATAAAAACTTAAACGGTTTCCTGCTGGTTGATACTATCGCAGTGTTTTTGGTGGTGAGGCCATGTCTCTAGACCACTTTAAAATTATGGGGACTGAGTTTTCGTAGCCATCTATAGAAAATCTTTATGGCAAACGGCGCGGTTTGGCCTTTTGTCGGAGAAGAGTGTTCAAGGGTCATGAAAATATTCAGAATCGTTTCATGTGCAGTGCATATACAGATTGAAAATTCCGATACATATGCAGAGTATACCATTACCACCGGTATGTGTATTTTGATATGAGAGATCTGATAATTTCTATTCTAGCACAAAACCTGCCCAAATTTTGCATTTTCAGTGCCATGCACTACACTAAACAAAAGTACACATAGCTCTGAAGGTGTTGTATACACAAGACAATTAGAGGAAACACTACAGATTCAGATAATCCAATACCTAAGAACAGTAGTTCATTAACAGTTTCTTTCTAAAAGTTCTGTCAAGCATGTGCAAATACTGGAATTCCCACTTACATGTATCTTGAAAGATTGTCTCTCCAGTCTAGTATTCGTTTATTCAATCCAACGCAAAGCTGTCTGATAGTAGTGGAGAAGAGCCTATCGACCCATGGGGATTTGGCTAAATTGCAGTAGGCTAATGTGCTCCTTCTCAGTAAGTATGGTAATGATTTTATTGAATTTGAAATTTTTTCTTCAGTTCAGTATCACCGACCTCTCTCATTCGAGTTGTCAGCAGTAACTGGCTAGCACGTTCTTGTACATGGCTCCTTTAGCACCCGCACCGCTACAAACGCGATCGTTTGTCTATGACCGTTCTCAGAGACCTGGAATTCTTGAAAAACTGGAGCATCTGCTTAGAACCCTACAATGGTTGGGCATGCTCTGTTTGCCGATTAAAATACAAAGCCTGAAAAGAACCTTCTTCTTCTGCATTCTTGCTGTCATTTACTTTTCGCTGAATGTCTATTTGATCATTTTTAACTTACGCATCCTGGTACATATTGTTAAAGCGAAAGGATTCATAAACGTCTTTACTCTTGCTACTGCTGTAACAGGTAAAACAGTCGGGCACTTAACGCCGTTTATGGTACCGACACCATATAAGGTGCCGGTACCATATATGGTACCCCCACCTTCGGGGCCTGTGGTGGTACCATATATGGTGCCGGTACCATACATGGTACCACCACCCTAGGTGCCGGTATGGTACCGGCACCTTATATGGTGTCGGTACCATAAACGGCGCTAAGTGCCTGACTGTAAAAGAGTTATAGTCTTCTCTGATGGCACTTCCATTGTTTATTGAACTGTAAACTGAAATCGTAAGAAAGTACACAAAATGCTCTATATTTTAACAGAAAAATTTTTGAAATTTGGGCTGGCTCATGTTCATCTCTAGTCTGTTTCATCATCATAATGATCATCGCCATTGTCTCATCATAATCTTGATGTCATTGTCACCAATAATCATTTGGCCATGATATTGGTTTTAGGCATAAAGCCCTGTGTTAATGCAGTTCATTTGGCCTATTTCATCTACTTCAGCGTTGCGCACAGGCAACTATTGCGCCAGCTAGCCAGTGTCGACAACAACTTTGCCAAGCATTTCAACAGGTCACCTGATTTGCGAACAGGGAATCGCATTTTCTTCATAATGCTGACTGTTCTCTCCTCACTGCCTGCACTGCTGGCCATTATTGAGAAAATTGTGCACCAAGTTGTGATTTCCATAATCTTTCCTTATCACTTCTAATTGGATTCCTTCTAGGAGTACCCATTTGAGAACCCACTGCATGACTTATCAATTGTTCTAGTCATGTTTCTGAGTGCCTGGTCAGCCGTACCGGTGCTGTACTTCATTGTCATTAATGAAACTTGTCAATTTTGGTTCAAAACTCTACACTCCTTGATGAAACTGGACAAAGATCTCAGTCAAAGGAGTGCTAAGTTCTACTACAGGCAGTACTGTCGGTTGTGTCAGTTGCTTGAGAGTGTTGGGGAGCTTTTCAATCTGCTTGTGGGCTTCACGGTGCTGTGGACTGTCTTTTCCATGTGCCTCAGCATTTACTTCTTCGCCAAAACTGACCATTTCGTTGAAGCAGGGCAAACCCAGCGAACTTACTTCAGTCTGGCTTACTGTCTATTACAAATAGCGCTAGCCGCTATATGCATGTTGTTGGTTTGCATATCAGGCATTCTGACGAATGAGAGTGTGAGTGACGATCTCATTTTTGCCCGCCGACACCCATCTGAGCCGGACTTATATTTGCTATATAGCACTACTGGTTTCAGGCTCGGAGTGTGTTGCACACTGTTTTGGAGATGAATCCAGTTAGCTTGGCAGACAAATTTCAAGTACTCTGTATCCACTCATTTATAAGTTTTAGCTTGAATCGTTTAGCTTTGCCCAACTACTGTAATTTTTCTGCAGTTCTACTCCTTGACCAAAGTATTTTAGATAGTGGTCTTCATTCACAAAATTCAACATCAACACCAATGGGGACTTTCAGTTTGGTCAATGGTTTTGCTAGAGAGAAGAGTGCTCCTTACAGTAATAAAGTGTACATGCCTGGGCTGTCTGTTTTTTATAATAACTAAACTACTAGTAGTTCTTTCCTCAGACCTTGGGAATGGGAAAACTAGGTGTGGAAATACTCTAGTCAGTACACTGAACAAACAGCTCTGGTCTGGCATGACACTGCAGCTGGAAATGATTGTTCTATTTTGAAATTTATTACAGCTCTTCAGTCTTATTTCCTCTTATGCGCTTCTACTTTGGAATTTCAAACCTGATGAATCAAAGACAGGTACTTCACACATTAGTTTACTGTGACACACTGTTCTTATATTTTTTAGTCGATTGTCCAAACGTTGACTGCTTGGATTTGTGTACAAATTTATGGCAGAACTTTACCACTCTGTTCCAATTTAGATAGATACTGAACTTGTATTACTTACGTACATGAACATGTAGTCAAATACACTGTATGATCACATCACACTGAATATCAAAGTAAAAGTAGACCTTAATGAGCAGGCAATCGCCTAGTTGGAATCTGATGCACTTTTCTGTTAAGAATTCGTGGAGTTATTTGCTTGCAGAAAAACAAATACATAATTCCAAATCTCAAATTGCGATGTCTCAATGAATACACGAACATGTCAGTAATCTTGTTCATAGTGACTAATATGTGAATGGATGAAAACAACTGAGCTGCTGACTCAAACTTGGTGTCAGCAGGGATCAACACTCGGATGCTGGTGGGTATGAGATGAAAAAACAAGGTAACCAGGCATGAAATTCCAAGCGTTACAGTTAACCGGCGCTGTGTTTTCATGTATTCTCTAATTTCGGCACTATTTTCAGATAATTCTTTTTTGCCGCGGTGGTAAATTACCACTATTATCACATAAAGCAGCACACTAGCTGACATTACTAAGACACGCATTGTGGAGATAAATTGGCGGTAGTGGTGGCCATAAATGTCCTAAAAGTGCTTATAAAAATCTCACTGTAGTTTGTATGCACATCAAAATACCTCAGTGTAGCAAAGAGCATTGGTGTATTTGTTTGTGGCCAGTGTCCACCCGATCGGCCACAAACTGCAAACCAATCCAGGGATCCAGCCAATCAGCACTAACTTTACCATATCTCTGCGGTCCAGTCCATAGTGAAAGAGAGGCCAGGCCACTGCTATGAGTCTATCGATCGATATAATCAACAAAGTAGCTTCATATGTATGACCAGTGAACATCCAAACTATGTTCCATGGCATCAGTAAGCACAGCCGCAGGGGCACAAACTTTTGTGCACTGTCGGTATGGATTAGAAGTAAGCGTCCTATGCCTGCTGACATAAGAGCCACCCCTTCTAACACATACAAAGTCGATAAGGCTGCCATCGCCATGTATTCTTTGCTTTCCCGTAGCAAACGCTGATAGCATATCGTAGTTAGAATGAGCGAATTGCCAAGAAAAGTGTTATTCCTTGACTTGAGTACACCCAAAACTGACGAACTAAGTCGTCATAGGCTGCTGAGCTGTTCATTACAGCTGGGTGTGTCTGCAGCAACAGCTATTAACTATATATGTAGTTCTTAAAAGGGAGATAGATGCATGCATATCTGGTCTCTAGATAGCAAATTTCTAGCATTCCTGTCCAGCCTGAATTCCATGATGATTATCTATGACTCTATCTAATTCTTGTGGGGCCTTATTATGGATCTGGGGTTGATTGCTCAAAGTCATCTCTAAGATTGGTCTCTAAGATCATTTGGCCTTTAGGAGTAGTGTTTGTTTTAGAGTTCCGCAAAACAGGCAGAAAATCGTGGAAATCGCAAAAAAGCATAGATATCAGAGCGCACAAATATTATGCAGTTCAATAGAAACAGTGATAGTTTACAACATATGCATGTACATATAGATGCATACAATGTATTTGGACACAAATTACATGGTCATTGGTACAGACAGTTTCAAACAGGAAATTATAGCAGCAGTTTGCATTGCAATTGTGTACAATACAGAAAAATTGCAGTATAATCATAAAATGATTTCATCTTTATAATAAGGCCCAACTGAAATTCCGGCCCCGTCTCTTACCAGATCACGCTGATCTGGTCCAGTAACTGGAACATGATTGATGATCATCATCCAGCATTCATATCATAGGCTCCTTGACGTGCCTTAATTTTTGACTTTTCACTTGTGTGATTTACTCTCCTGCTAACAGCCTGCATGGTGATTTGCTTACAGAGGAAGAGATACATGATTCCCACTTTCAAGTTATGATGTCTCAGTGAATAAACGAACATATCAAGGATCTTGTTCACCGTAACTAATATGTAAATGTACGAAAACAGCTGAGCTGCTGACTCAAACTTGGTGTCATCCGGAATCAACACTCGGATGCTAGTGGGTATGAGATGGAAAAGTAAGGTGACTGCACAAGAAATGCCAAGTGTCACTGTTAGTCGGCGCTGTGTTTTCATGTATTCCCGCATTTCGGCGCTATTTTTTGATAAATCCTTTCGGCCCCGACGGTAAATTATCATAATCACCACGTAAAGCAACACACTGGCTGACATTACTAAAACGCGCATTGTAGAGATAAATTTGCGGTAGAGGTGACCGTAAATATCCTAAAAAGTTCACATAAAGCTCTGCTGTCATGGGTACCCACCTAAAAGACCTCAGTATAGCAAAAGAGCATTGGTGTATTTGTTAGTGGCCAGTGTCCACCCGATCGGCCACAAACTGCAAACCAATCCAGGCATCCAGCCAATCAGCACTAACTTTGCCGTATCTCTGCGGTCCAGCCCGTAGTGAAAGAGAGGCCAGGCCACTGCTATAAGTCTATCGATCGATATAATCAATAACGTAGCTTCGTATGTGTGACCATTGAACATCCAAACTATGTTCCATGGCATCAGCAAACACAGCCGCAGGGGCACGGATTTGTGGGCGCTGTTTGTATAGATCAAGAATATGCGCCCTATAGCTGCTGAGATAAGGGCTACCCCCTCAAAAATATATAAAAGGGATAAAGCTGCCATTGGTGCATATTCTTTGCTTTCACGTAGCAAACGTTGATAGCAAATCGTAGTTAGAATGAGAGAATTTCCAAGAAATAGTATTATTCCTTGACTTAAGTACACACAATATTGGCCTAGCAAGTCTTTGTAGCTCGAAGAGCTGTTCATTTTTGCTAGCACAACTTAGAGCCGCAGCAATTCTATTGAACAAACATACTTCAATAGCTTATTTGTTAAGGGTAATCCCATACAGTCTAAGTTCCATGGCGCCTAATCAACGGCTGTTCGGAACGGTTTTGGGGCCTCATTATTAGCCTGAG